>BMAO01020103.1:0-18585 GCA_019973975.1 Trichonephila clavata | reverse complement strand
TTACAAATATAAAGTTATTAAAGTTAAATTAGTGTTTTACGTATTAAGTCATATGCTTTCCTGGAAATACTTATAATATTTATAGAGAAAACAAAACTTTCCATTAAGTTAGTAACTTAAGATTTATATTATATGCCAATTCAGACCAATTCAAAAACGTGGTTAGAAATCCTTCGATATGCAGCTAATAGTGTGGATAAACCTTCTTGAATAAGTTTAAACTTTTAAATATTGTAAGTGCATGTTACAAAATAATTTGTTTCATGAATTTTAAATTCTTGTATATTTTTCTCTTATTTTCTTGCAAGTTTTAAAATTTTGACCTTTTTTCTAAAGAAGCGAATGTAGTGGACTAGTTTCAAATATTCAACCCAGTGCCGAAGTATCTAAAACATTACGTGATTTGGCAAAATAAAAATATATTTTGAACCAGAGGACAACTTTTAGAATCGTATATAAGCGAATTTATCTAGAGTTTACTATAAGTGAAGATTCACATATATTTGGCAAAATTTTAAATGCAATTTCGGCTACTTGAATATTTTTATGTTATTGTATCTTACACTTATTTCAAAGGTACGTGTTTTTCTTTTTAAGAGAATAAGGAATTAAATTTTAAATCTGAAAGTTATTTGTGGATGGGGAGACTAAAAGGAAGGAAAATGCTCGGAAATTTGTTTTCACCCATGCAGAGAAACCATAAAAACATGTGGCGAGGTTCGTTTCCTTTAGCGATATCTTTTGGCCTGGCGAAGGTGGTGGACGATATGTTTCGTAAATATCTTAAGTTAGTTTCATCGGAAAGAATCCTCACACAAAATACAATTATGAACAAATCAAATTAAAAGGTAAAATAATTAATGTAATGGTTTATTGATTTTTAACCTAAATCATTACTCTTCTTCAGTCTACCCAATGCATGACTTTCAATTCTTAAAACTGTTGGACAATTTAAAATTATGTTGAATTAATAAACTATACACGGCACTCCTTTGTTATGTTTTTTATTTCTAGTATAATTACAGAATAAAATTTTAAGATGGAATTTTTATTAGGCAGTTGTTTGTAGAGTAATTAATTACAGTCCGAAAAGTAATAAATTAAGAGTTTGTCATTTTAAATCTACTTAATTCTGGGATAAATTAAATTTTAGATGATTCAAAGCCTCTCACATTAGTATAAAGTGAAAAGCGACACTGAATTATTGATCAAAACTCGCGATTTAATTTTATTTAGCATCTAATCATGTTTGTAAATCATAATTCAATTTGTTTTGAAATATACGGTTAGGTTCAGATATAAAGGAAGAAAAACTCAATTCCGTGATAATTAAATCACTTGGGTGGGTTCTATTTTAGTGTTTCTAGAGCAATATACTTATACGAATTCATAAGCAGAACAATTTTTTGATAGGCTAGACTAAATAAAATGTTTGTTTGTTTAACATACGCGTGTAATAAATTTTTTATTGAATATGTCATTCAATTCTGTCAACAAAACTAAGTATTATTACTCAAAATTTATATACATATTTCTGATATTTATATTATATTTAATACAGTTGATTTTATTTCTCTCACACTTTGTGATTAAGGCATCTTTGATAATGAGCCATATTTGTTTTCATCTACTACACTGTTGAAAAAGTTATTCTGTGTATAGTAGTTTACAATAACGAAAATTTATTCTTTAGATCTTTTTAAAATACCTTTCTGACCTTTCCAAATTCTATTCCTTTTTTAAATTGTTCTATGATTTTTTTAAATAACATTTTGTCATTTTACGCATCTATTGCGTATTTTATTGTTATTTAAACATTTATATTTTGAATTTGATCACGTCTCATTGCAGATTTCATAGATTTTTGTATAATCCTTTACACCTTTTGAAAACGAAATGATTCCCAAGCACTTCCTAAGAAGTTCCTATATCTAAATTGAAAAGTAAACTGATTCTAACCTTTATGGAGGTTGCTTTGAACGAAAGAGAGTTGTCATTGCCGGCATTTTCGAGTTGGGGATTTGAGTCCAGATGCCACTTAAGACCCGTCATGAAGAGGTGGAGAACGTTAAATCTGTCGGGCTTAAAGGTTTTACTCTTTGGTGTGGAGTTTTGTAGGAGGGTAGAGGGGGTTTCAACTCAAGCATCGTATTAGTCACTTGACTGAAGTTTAAAATTATGAGGTCCTTCACCGATAGTTTTGTTGTCTCTAAATGTGGTGATAGAAAAAATCAGTCAAATTTTTAAACGATTATTTATTTTAATGCATTCAGTTTTTATTGTATATATTTATTGTTATTTTTCTACCTTTTTAAAAAACAGCAAACGTAGAAGTGGGAAATAAGATGCAAGTTTCAATTTGAGTTCATTTAATATCCCTTAGCAAATTTTTAATATCAGTATAACCCTATTAATTTGAATATTTGAAAATCAGCATTTACTTACAAAGACCCAATGTGTAGAGGGGGTGATGCAGTTTCTCCTTTTGGAGGGCAATTTATATTTCTTTTTTGAGTTTCTCACAGTTTTTATGTTTTTCAAAACAGTTAAACAATACTATTAAAGGAAACGTATTTTAGGAAATAAAACATCCGAAGGACTTATTCGCCGGCTTAAAGAAAATTAAACTTCATTTTGATTATTTGCCCTGAAAATATGAGGAACATGTTGCGATGCACAAGGGGATATCACATTCTACAAACACATGAGACCGGTTCCTTTTTTCTTGTCACTTTCTGCTGCAATTCCTACATTTTCTGTAGTTGGAAACCATCTTTGGCATATGATTTCCCACACTGACTAAACGCACATCCTCCGGAACTATTCACTTCTTTGATTGGAAGCTAGCAGGATGACCTTTGCTTTTTCTTGAGAAATGTTCGTTTATAAGCTGATGAGCTGAAGCTATACGGAATGTTAGCTGGTCTAAATTTCTGTCTCTTTTGATCACTTGCTACAGTATGAAACTACTTAGAATTGCAAGGTCAATAAGAAAGTAAAAGATTTGCATGGAAATTATTGCTCCAATTGTTATAATAGGAAGAGCAATATGTTATAAAGGGTATTGCGCTTCCCACAGGTGTATTTTGTAAGGCCAAGTACATGGGGAGTGATCTTTCAAAAGACCAAGAAAGGGCTATATCTGTCGAGAATCAAAGTCTAAACCTTGGTGTGATGTCTGAGTTAGAGGAAGAGGTTTCAGCGAAAGTGTCGTCCTGGTCACGTTTCAAAATTACGAAGTTCATCGCCAACATGAATAGTTCAGCTTCATATTGTGAAGCGCAAATATAACTCTTCCTCTTCCTGATTATTGACAAAAATTTGGAATGGAATTATTATTAAATATTAACCTTTATGAAATACAATTAATATCAAACATCAAATATTAAAAATTAAAAAATTGTGAAGATGGTACCTATTGCCTTAATGGTGAAAAACAGTAACGAGAAGGAAAATGCCTTAAAAGTATACATATTACGAGAGTGGCATTTTGTTCGTATAATTAGTTAAATATTTGTATAAATTTGACCTTTGTCTAAAATAGTCGGTGTTATTTACATAGTAGTAAGATTTTGAGTGAGTATGCATCATATAATGCATTCTTAAGAAGGATTTATTGTACTAATGCAAGTATTAATTTTTCTTCTAATAATAAATTTCTTGAAAGGAAATTATAAACTTGATACTAGTGAGTGTAGTGTTCTTTCTTATTAGGCATATTTGACAACAAAATATCTTGAGGAAATGACTTTCATATCGTTTATCAGTATGTTTCAACTGCATATAATGGCTCTCACAGACATTCATAGCAGGGATGTTTCTTAAGAACATCTTGTTGGAATATGTAAAACCGAAACCACCAAAATTCTTCAATTTAAGGAAGGTTGCAGTTAAAGTGACCGAAAAATTTAAACAGCATTTGCAGTGTCCTACCTTTATCAAAAACGGATGCTAATTTTTACAGGATGACCAATTAATATTTCAAGCAAAATGAACATTTTTGTTACCAATGAGCTTAATTTTAAATTTGTGTAATGAGTTATTTTCCACATCTTAACGTTTTTCTTAAATTTACGACGCCTAATCAATTTTTTAATGTATTTAAAACTGCTTACTATAAAAAATTGCACAAATGTAGAAAAATTAAACAGTATACTGCCATAATGAATATATAGAAAAAAAAGAATAAAAGATCAATATTTCATAAAACTTTTTCTTAATAATTATTAAAAAAAATACACACACTTCAGAGCTAATTCCATGCTTAGAGCTAATGCACAGCATGTACAAATGATGTTTATGCCTTTATTTTTTATTTCCTTGATTTTAAAAGCCTTCGCATGCTAAATATTGTATACGAATATAAGCAAAATAAAATAACAAATTAAAGGTAAAATACATTAAAATCTAAGAACATTATATGTGCATTTTCTTAAAAATAAATATCTTAAAATATTTTAATAATAAAAGTGTTAAATCTCGCACACATGGGATGTATACATGTCACCAAAAACAAATGTATAAAAATGGGAGAGTTTTTGTATTTTGGTGAATTAGATTTTTAATTATTTGTGTCATCAAAATGAGATTTAGTATTTGTGCTTTGGGAAAATCTATTTTGAAGTTTTAATTTCATTCGAAATAATATCATAAAAAGTACGCACAACTTTTACATCTTGACCAAATCCATTTGATCTCCAGTAAATAATTCATAAACTAGAATTTTTGCATTAATTGCAAAATTCTTTCTTAAAATTATTTATTACTGCATATATATGTCAATCTCAGTGATGCGCATTAGAAAAATAATTAATTCAATTTTTTACCAGGTTTTTTTCTAGCAGGTAACCAGAAATGTAGACGGGGTAGTTGCTGTTTAGCATCAAGCATTGCTCCATTACTTAATGAAAAATGCAGCTAAAACTTTGAAATTTTGCAAGCATATTTATAAAGTTTCGGGATATCAAATAAGCCAATAAAAGATTTTCGACACTTCAATGATTTTTAGGGTACCATATCGCCTTAAACACTGCGGTCTCTCACTCACATCGTTTTAATTTTGGCATTAAGAACAAGCATGATTATTAAATAGATGTTTCTGGAAATATATTAAAGTATAATTTTAAAATGTAAAAATTATTCTCTCTCTCTCTTTATATGTCTTCGATTTTCTTTTTAGAGTGTAAGATAGGATAATTAAAACTCAGGCGTCGATCCTTTGATCGTGGTTCAATATTGCAGGGGATGTGCAAATCGTCCTCGTATTGCTTTGAAGTATGACTCTAATAAGCATTTAATCAATCAAACCATGCTTAAGGGGTTACAAAGGTAGAATAATTAAAACCAAAAATATAAAATTAAGTAGCAATGAATAAGCCTCTTTTAACTTGTTGCTATCATACCATTTGAAAAGTACAAAAAAAAAGTTCATTACGCAACATTTTAGTATTCACAAAGTAATTGCACACTTTAAAGGTGAAAGAAAAATGAAAATCGATGTTTAATTTTGGATTCATTAATTGATTTTTGGTGACGAATTCCATACTTTTGATATTTAGTTCAACGACGAGGTAGAAACCTAAACTGGCAATTTACTCTCTTAATTCCTAGCCATCTTAACGTGAGGATATTTGAGTCTTGACATATTTAACGTACGTCAGTCTCTCTACACGGAGATTATTTAGTGTCAGAGGAATGTAATCCACGTAAGTAGAGATAAAAAACATCGGACACGAGTTTGAGACCTTGGCCATTCTCAGACATTGCAACCACTCTTAATTTTCAATTTATAATAAAAACATTCGCTTAGTTTACTACTAGTATTAATTGGATATTAAATTGATATACCCGGATATAAAGAGTAGACGAATTTCAAACGAACAGAAAAATTGTATTATCTTCCTTTTGTTTCGTGCCTTATGTAAAGAAAATAATTCCATATAGGGTATCCTCTATCAAGAAAATAATCTCAAATCTTTTTTATGAATTAATTGTGATGACTGATTGTTATTTCATTTCAAAGATACATGAAGCACCGCGGTAGCTTAGTAATCAAGGTAACGGACACTTGGATGGTGAGTCATGAGTTCGAGCCTAGTACAGCTGAAGACCAGATGTGTAGGAGGCCGATTCGCCTTTAATATGGGGAGGTAAAAGCCTCTTGTGTGGGGTGGATATCAGGAGAGAGTGTGCCAGGGCAGATGTCGTCAGTGTCACTTAACCAGTTTCAAAATGACAAGGTCCGTCACCAAAAGCTCTCGAGGAGCTAAATAGTGCAAAGTTAATATTCACTCACTCACCTAATAACTTGACCGTGGTAGCTTAGCGGTCACGGTCACAAAACCGCGGATAAAGTGTCATTGAAAATGCACCACTTAGAGGCACAAATGCACGCTAAATCATTCGTATAGATCAAGGGTTGGCAATTTATGGCACGCGGAACAATTCTCTGTCGCACACTGAATAACTCAACAAATTTGTCACTTTTTGAGTGGATGGAAAATGGTAAATTTCTAAAGGATGTTATTTGACAAACATCTCTAGAATTATGGATATTTACGGAATTATGAAAAGTTCTAAAAGTTAAATCTAAAGAAAAATTTACAGTTATTTTGTAAATTGATGAATGTTATTGCTGGAGAAACTTAATTGTTTAAAGGGAGAAAATGGCATGTACTCTGCTTTCCGCTTTAGATTCTACATATGTAGATAAATATTTCCTTGTATAAAATATTTCGAGTCTCTCTACTCAAAGAAATTGTTTAACAACTGAATGCTGACAATCGTGTGAAATTGAAAGTCAAGAACTATACACCTGATATTGCGATATGAAAGTAGAGCAATGCACAAGCACTACGTTTTCATTAAATTTTTTATGTATCTTTTTATTTTATTATAATGGAGAGATATACTTATATATAATGATGTATGTTTATTGTTTTATAAATATGTCTAAAATATTTTTTTTTACATTTTTGGTGAAAAAGTACTTATAATTTATAGTTTTTATTTTTATGTTAAGAAATATCTTTAATTGATGCAATATTAATGCATATTAAAATTACAAATATCTTAGTTATTGAGTTCTATTCTCTAACTCGGCATGCATTATTGCGGGAATCGAACTGATTCAAAAACTCCTACTGTGTGTGTGTGTGACACGCTGAACCATATTGATAGATTGGTTTGCCACTCCACAGCTAAAAGGTTGAAGATTCCTGGTACAGATCTTAACGTTCCGCCGCTTCTTGGTTTCCTTTAAAAAACAATCAGAAAATTTTTTTCAACCGGTTACCACAGATTCCAAATGAATCCATCAGAGGCTTGTGATAATTCGATCCTTAGTTCTTCTAAATATCTAGAGCAGTCCTTAACCACTCATATCAACTCTTCTCAGCTTTGAAAAGGATGAGAATGTCTTGATACAAATTGGGAAATTCTTACATCAATCTTGTGTTTTTTTAATGTGTTATGGTTATTTGTCACTTGTTCTTTACTTTGGAAGACTTCATTCACTTTAATTATCCCCCCCCCTTCATGCAAGCTTTTCCACACGTTTCGTGTGACAACTTGAACCTATTTTCAAATTCTCCACCTTTTCTTACTTTCTTCGTAGTGGTTATGAAAATCTCTTTTCAATAACGCCACGCAGTTATTTAAGAGTTAATGAGTAACTAGGACTTAAAAATAACATTCTCTTTAATATTTGATGTTAAAGAAATTCCTCCCTTTTCTCCCCTCGTTCCATCGAGATGCGGCAGCTGGTTGAAAGACGGGCTTGGTTGTCAGAGATGTGACGCAATTTCTCTTCGCTCTCCTAAAGCAAAACGGAAACTAAATCATTTAAGTGAGGAGTTTCCCACTCACTTCTCCACCAGCGTTGTTGCGCTGCACTCATTGTGAACTGCTATATATTTTTATGTATTATTTCAGCAAATTATTCTTATTTTTTTCAACTTATTATGATAAGTGGATAATAGAGATTTCTCTAAGTTTCCACGTACTTATATAACCGTTACCGTTACCAAATCATTCGTAGGTCAATGTCCTCATTTTAGCATGGTTCGGAAGTTAGGAAATTGCGATGCCAACTCAGGTGTCGTCCTCGCCACTTGACCAAGGTTCAGAATTACGCAGCTCATCACCAATTCTTCTCATGAAACTTTATCATTTGATGTTAATAAAATAAACGCACATTCACATTAATAAAGCAAAAGCAAAATGTTGAGAATTTATCGTCAAAATGGAGTCCCACAGAAGAATTATTTAAATCAGTTCAATAACTATAAAATAAGTTGAAAAATAGACGGTTTAGTACTCAAGTAAAATATCTGATAACAAAATGGATTCGTCCACTTTTCAAAAGTGTTCTGATTATATTTCTGGATAGTACGGATGCAATTACAATTTCTTAAATTAAGGTTTCTAAAATATAATACGTTTTCAACAATTTATTGGGGCCGCTACGGATGAGGGGGTCATTGTAGAAAACATTGACGATCGTCATTTTTCAGAACTTCTATATTTCATTCTTTATTTTAAAAAAATTCTAGGCTTTTTTTCTCTTACATTTTGTCATTTTGGGTATCTTTTGCGTATTTTATTGATATTTAAACATTTATATTTTGAACTTGATCATGTCTTATTGCAGAGTTCTTAGGTTCTTGAATAAACATTTACAACTTTTGGAACCAAACTGAATCACTAGCACTTGCCTAAAAAGTTAATAAAACTAAAGTGCAAAGTAATATAATTCAAACCTATATGGAGATTGCTTTGACCAACAGGCTAAATTCAGCCTTTTATTAGGAAGCGTTACTGTAACCTCTTCCCTTTTTCCTTATTGACTTTTAAAGTTCTTGTCAGATGACGTAAGTTTCAAAAGGCAGTTAAGATGAGGTGAAGGGGGGGGGCTTTTTAACAGATTTTAAAATTAAGCTCATTGAATGAAAAAAATTTGATTTTGTTTGTAGTATTAATTGATCTTCCTGTAAAGGTTAGCATCCTTATTTGATATACATAGGAGGCTGTATAAATGCAGTTTAATTTTTCTGTCACTTTAATTTTAACGTTCTTTGACTGAAATAATTTTGTTGGTTATGTTTCTATATATTCCAACCAGATGATCCTAAGAAATATCTCAGCTATGGAAGACTGCGAAGGCCATTATTGGCAGTTGAAGCACTCTGATAAATGATATGTAAAATACTTTTGAATGTCAAATATACCTAATCATAGTGAAAAAAACCTTAACACAAATCAATTTTGCAATTTCTTTTCAAGAGATTCTTTCTCAGAAAGAAAATTTAATACTTGCAGGAGTATACTATAAATCCTTCTTAAAGATTCTTAATTTGATGTATACTCACTCAAAGAAGAAATCTATGCAAACCATACCGAATATTTTAGACAAAATGACATTTATACAACCATTTAACTATTTGTGTGAAGGAAAATCCATCCCCGTATTATGTATCCTATAAGGCATTTTGCATCTCGTTACAGTGTTGCACCATTTAACACTGCAGTTCCTCAATCACATCGTTTCAGTCTAGGCGTTGAAAACAAGGATAATTATTAAATAGATATTTCTGGAAATAAGAAAAGTTATATAATTTAAAATGAAAAAATTATTCTGTTTTTATAAGCATGCGATTATTTCTTTTGTGTTTAAGGAACTGTACTCAAAACTCAGACGTCGTTCTCAGCCTTTAATCGTGGCTCAGTGACACGAGGTACGTGGAAATCGTCCTGGTATTGCTTTGAAGAGTGACGTCAATTAGAACCCAATCAATTAAACTATGGTCAAGTGGTTTAAAATGTAAAATAAATAAAATTAGAACTATAAAAATGATTAGCAATGACAAAGTGTCTTCACGTGTGATCCATTGAAAAGAAAAATATTTATTACGCAACATTTCGGTCATCACAAAATAAGTGCGCAGTTTGAAGGTGAAAGAGAAATGAAAACTAATATTGAATTTTTTATTGATTGCTTGATTGTTTATTAACAAATTAGTTGAAAGCTACTGAACGCATTTGGAGAAATCTCTCAAAATTTTTATCTTCACTTAAATAACGATGATGATACCTAAGATAACACTTCACACTCCATATTTTACCACCATTACAACGTGAGGACTTTGAGTCCCGTCAGGTACAACGTGCATTCTACCGTCCTAAAGAGGAGTGGTTAGTTTCAAAAAACTACATACCCATAAGTGTGCAGAATTAACATCAGGCACATATTCGCTAACGCAACCACTTAAGTGCTACGGCCAATATAAAAATTTTGAAACTAAAACTGTATATATAAACCTTTAATACTAGTATTCATATGACATAAAAATGATAAAGTTGGATATAAATAGTCGTTCAATTTCGAAGGAACAGAAAAATGACCCTTAATTCCAATTTTTCTAAGGCTCGTTTCTGAAATATAATCCTATAAAATTGCTTCTATCAAGAAAATGATCTGAGCTCTTCTTTGTGAATTGACTGCGATGTATCTTTATGATATCATTTCAAAGATACATGAAGGCTATTGGTGAGGTACGTATCTCGTAATTTTGAGCCACTCTCGTGGAAGACACATGAATTAGCACACCACTTTCCATACTTCTGAATCCGATCAGTGCAAATACACACATATAACACATAGACGAAATAAATTCAATGTTTCCGGTATCTTAGTGGTCATAGTTACGGATTCATGGCCGACTTGGTATTAGAACGAAACTTAGTGCAACAGAAGACCAACCGTTTAGAAGGGACGAAGCTCATTCTCAAACTGACGAGACTCAAAGGTGCGAAAGGTGAGTGGCTCTACTTCCTCACATCCCTGACCAAACTTCCAAACCACGTTAACGGAAAGGACTTTAAGCGTCGAAAATATAACGTGTTAGCAAGGGCTCGAACTCATGACACGCCGGTCAAGAGTTCATGACTATGTCCATTCAGCTACCGTCACCACAAAATGGTAATTTAAGAGAATCTCTCCCATCAAAAACATGCAGCATTAAAAGTAGCACAATTTAAATTAAATTAACTCTGAACGCAGAATAAAGAATACCGTCACCGGGCCTGAAGAAAGAACAAGTGTCAATAAAAACATTTTAGATATTAAGCCTATGTGTCCCCTTTTTTTTATACCTTGGGGATACTTTAATATCCAGTTTATATTAAAGTGAGACAATTCCCTTTTTTCTGCATAAAGAGTTGATTCAAAAATTGAAAACCAAAATCTGCAGTTGGAATCTCCTAAACTATGATTTTAACTGCTCACCTGTGAGGAAAGATCTAAATTATTAAGAATCGAAAATGTTTAAATAAAAGAAAAAATCGATATATTCTTAAAATATCTCAAACCAAGCTCTGTTCGGGAATTTTATTCATCGATTAAAATATTGAGGCTCTTACCCCAAATTTTTTAAAATTTTAATCTAAAAAAATTAATATTAATAATTGTTTTGAGAGAGAATTACTAATGTACATTAAATGACAAAATAATCTAAATACCTATGAAGATAAAAATAATTAAAAGGTTACAAATATATAAGATGATGGAACATTGTTATATTTTCTTCAAATTCAACCTACATGTAGTTTACAGTACAACATGATTAGGTTTCCCTTTTTTTGAAATGTCCTCCAGGGCTATTGTTTTACTTTTATTCTAGTTTTATATTTCACAAATATAGCTACACTAGAACTTCTCCTTAAATATTCAGTTTTTAAAAGGACAGACGTTACATTTAAATAAAAAAAACTCCAGATAATTATTTTAAATTTATTAGTAATCAGCTAAATGATGCTATTACTATCTTCAAGACATTTTTAAACTAAAGAAGTCATCCAAAAATGATTACGTTTTATACAGAGCAATGTGTTCACTTTCTGCATAAGTTATTTATTGTGAAAAAGGCAAAACAAATAAGTTTTCATATAATCAGCCATGCCTTCATAATAGACAGAAACAAGCCTTCAAAAATTGTGATGAAACTTTTAATGAGAGAAACACAGTGAAGTCCAATATTTTGAATCACAGCGGTCAAGGACATTTGCATTTTAAAGCCAACGGAAGACCTTATACTTGTGAAATTTCCAAAAAATGTTTCATTCGAAAAGGACATCTAAAAATCACTTGCGTATTCATACAAATGAGAAGCCTTATATATGTGAAATTTGCAATAAGGCTATCACTAGAAATGAAGATCTAAATAGACATTTGCGTATTCATAACGGTGAAAAGCCTTATGTTTGTAAAATTTGCAAAAATACTTTCTCTCAAAGAAGTAACTTAAAAAGTCATTTGCGTATTCATACTGAAGAAAAGGCTTATGCTTGTGAAATTTTCAACACTGTTTCCACTAATTTTAGTCATTTGAAAAGACATTTGCTAAAGAAAGGCCTTATGTGTGGGATTTTTGCAACAAGGATTTCTCTCCCCTAGATCTTTTAAAAAACCATTTGCGTATTCATATTAAAGAAAAGTCTTATGTGCGTGATATTTGCAAGAACACTAAGTCTCAAAGACATAACTTAATATATCATTTGCGTGTTCATACTAACGAAGGATTTTAGATTTCAGAAATTTGAAAGTGTTTCACTCATGATTATACAGTAAAAACGCAATCGCGTCTTCATTGGACTGAAATTTCCTTACATTTCTAAATTATTTTATTACAGACATTTGGATTATTGTAATTGTATTATTTGTTGGGTAGAGTTAAAAAAAGGAAATTTTGGATATGTATTATGAAAAAGTACATTTTCATTTATGGTGTATTGTTTGTTAGATATTGAATGACACGTACTCCATATATTTTAAGAAATGACATAAAATCATTTGTAGAAATTTGAAGTTTGCATAATTCAGTTTCAATTTTTTGCTAATCTGTTGTAATCCTAAATCTGCTTTGAAGGTACGTTTAAAATAAAAGTATTATCTTCTTTGATTATTGTGTGGGTTTAATTTTCAGACGTTACGTTGCATCTAAATATCTCATTAATTGGAAAAATCATTCAAAGAAGTGTTGACTATTAATAAGAAAAAATCTTAATAAAAGTATTTTGACATTTTTTTTTTTATTTATACTATGAAGTGCTTCGACTATCTGCTTATTAAAATGTATAATTTTGCAACCTCTGAAGATGGAGCTTTGTTATATTATAATGAAAATCTAAAATCTAAAGTTTAATAAATTGTACTTGTATATCAATGCAATCTGTGTTTCAAAAAATTCTTAATCAATGTTTAATTTATCTGAAATGAATGCAGAGCCAAATACATGTAATAAACGAAAAATAATTTTTTTTTCAAATAAGATATATTTATGTATCAAAATTTGCTCGGCAGGGATAAAACAATATTTCTCTAGATTTTAAAAGGCTTCTCAGTAGTTGTGTTTTTATGCTACCGTCACTAATTAGGTACTAAGATTCGGTTATGTTTCAATTTAATTATATCAAAATAACTTCGCAAAATATTTTGTTACTAGAGAATTCTTTTTTCTATTCAATACTGCAATTTACATTAGACATTGTACAAGTTGTTTAAATGGCCTGATTATACGTTAACGGAATATCGGTATAGCTACTAAATTGGAGGAAACAATGATTTTATGGGTTTTAAATCTATACACATATATGAAATTGAAATGCCTGTTTGACATGTCAAATTAACAGCTTTTAAATAAAGGCATCTAAAAGTATAAACGGAACTTAAATCAAAAAATCAATTTTTAAAATTTTTTACTGTCTGTTTGTTATGGCTAATCTCTGAAACGGCTGGATAAACTTTAAAAACTCTTTCACCAATGAAAAGATACGTTATCAGTGCGAGTAACATAGGGTATATTTTATCCCCATATTCCTACGGGAACGAAACTACGCGTAAGACCGCGCGTAACAAGTGGATCTATGTTTACTCCCCGCCAAGTTGGCACAAGATTATGAACTTTGTCAATAATGGATATTTTCATAAAAATTGACTGAAAAAGAGTGTAATTTAATACCTTTACAAAAAGCACCTTTTTAATGGTTTTTTTTATTAAATACCAAACATTTATTACGTTACGTTTATTAAATGTCAAACTCAAACTCTGAGAAATTTTGCCAAATAGGTTAGGAAATTCTCTTTTCCGGCAATCGCAGAACTTTTAACACAAATTTTTTCCTACTTTTTAAAGAGAGAAACGACATAAAATTTTAGGAAATTGCGTGGTATTGAATGCCTTATGGTATTTTTAAATAACAATTTCATAAACGGTTTAATTTTTTGAATATTTAATACTTCGAATTTTTTCAAATTTATCGACATTGAAATGCATAATTTTATCTTTGAACATTAAACTCCTATTGCCAATTTCAGGGATGTTCGTGTAAACATGTTTGGAACCAAATTAAGTCTCTTAGACTTAGTAAAAAAATGTACTAAAATTTAATTACTAAGTAAAACGATTCAATCATTCAAGGAAGTCTCTATAGCATAGGCGTAATTACCGGCAGTTTGATTCGTGGCTCGAAACCGGTTGCCACACAATACATGTTACGTAGAAGTTCTGATATACATTAAATTAGTTAATGTTTTTAGTTCAAAAATTGGCATGTTGTGCAATTATCTAGAGACAGATACATGTCGTTCTCGTCACTTGAAAATGATTCAAAATTATGAGTCTTTACTCCAGTGCTTCTCTAACTTTCAATATTTTTGACCCAATTTTCAATCCTAATTTTTACCGCCATACACCCCACATAAAAATATATAATAATGTGTTGAATGCAATAAAAATATACTTTGATGCTTAAGATACAATATGACTTTAATTATAAACCATAGAAAAACTATCGAAATAAGTATTTAATTATGTACATGACAAGCCCATAAGAGGCACTAGTATAATTATTACATATATTTTTTATTTAATATGGATAACTTAAGCATTAAAAGCATTTGAAGTACTGATAAATAAATAATTATATCATTTTAGTTCAAAAATGTGTTCTTAATTTTTATTATATCACAATATATTTTGTTTTGCTTATTTTCAGTAAATTAATATTTATTTTTGACTGTCAATAAGTCCGCGGCCTTCTTTACAGGGATGTAACGCATCCAGAAGGGGCCGCGCCTCACAGTTTGAGAAATGCTGCCTTACTCCAATAGTTTTCTTGCTGCGGAATGTGCTGCTAATAAACCACCAATCAAGTTTAATGAAACGATTGTTAATATTTTTAAAAACATTACATATTTACTGTACATTTTGATCGTTATTTCATCTTTTTTAAAGAAAAAATAACATCGTACAGGGAAATAGTATTCACTTTATAAATAGAGTAATCTCACAAATATAATATTAATATAAGTGTTAATTTTTTTTCATTTAAACTAAGCATTTAATTAATAAATACACATAAAATATAACAATATCTTTCACACAAACATATATAAAATGAATTCTTCTGATTTTCGACAAACAATTCACTGCTTTTGAGATGACAATCTTCCATGAAAGAAGTTTACAGGAATAACGCAACTGTGTCTTAAATATTTGCGTAAACGAAATTGAGAAACTCTTAATCCCTCTGAAAGAAATATATTCTTTAGAATAGATAAACAAAATACTTTCTAAATTTTTTTACTAAAATTTCAAGTTATCTTAAAGAAATGTAAATCAATTTATTTTATTGTCATTAAATCCTGTTTTAACAGCCACTAGTAACTGCGTGAATCGATGTATCATCGTCCTGCAAAATGGCATATTCAGGAGAACATTATATCTTCTATACCATAATTTGCTATTTATTGACCAGTAAGTACAGATTGAGTTTTTAATTTCTACTTTCTCCCCAAAATCACTAGTGGTCACTTTTAACTACAAGATATGGTCACAATCTCGTGACCGGCGTGTCACGGGTTCAAATTCTGATACAATTTGAGACCCACAGTGTAGAGGAGACTACCATGTAGATCGATGCACGTTAAATCTTCGAAGTGTAATGTCCTCTCTTTGCTGTTTTATGGTTGTTATTACAAGAGCTGGAAGCTCAAGTGTCATCCTTGCCACTTGTCCGAGGCTCAAAATTAAGGCGTGAGTCACCAATAGCCGTCGGAATGATTTAATGCGAGACATTAATATAAATTTTACTCTCACTTCAAATGACATGGCTTCCTTAAAATGCAATGTCTTTGACAACCTCATTGCAGTACAACTTCTGTGCTTTGGACGAATGATAGCTATGTTGATGATGCGCTTTAGAAGGACATGTATTATGTTGTGTTAAACAACACGAAACACATGGGTTTTCTCATGACAACAAATGACACGACAATAAAATAGGTTTTGTATTAATATATTATTACAAGACCATTTTTCCCGTGCATCATTAGAAAAGTTTTTGTAGTCATGGTACCACTTAAGACGAAGTTTAGTATTTACCGCCATAGGTTAAAAGGACTTTGGTAATGATACTCTGTCATAAGAGTAGTTATTTGTTCAATTTCCTTTGTTATACAGCTAGAATTTGGAAGATACCCCTTTGCAGAATAGGATTTTTGAATATCCTTCCTACCTCCTTTTTGTGAATAAATTCCACAATGATATGCTATGAGACATTAGACAGAGATAAACGTGATAATGATTTGTTCTTATGCTGAAGAGTAAAAAGTTTTTGTTATTCAGAAAAAAAGAGTGATAGAGAAAAATTTATTCTCCATTTGTATGAACAACTGAGTGTTTTACAAAATTATTGACATTTATTGATTTTGTTAGACATAAGTTTCAGAAAGCAATTAAAATGGAAAAAGAGACTCCTTAAGAGATTTTAAAATTTGTTCGTTGGTAACAAAGCTATTTTTCTTTTTTCAAATATTAGTTGGTCATCACCTAAAAGTTAACATGAATCGTTGATATACATAGGAAGGTTTTGAGGCCGCGGTATCATAAGGGTCAAGTTTACGGACTCCAGACTTACACGTCATGAGTTCGATCCTAGTACCACTAAGGACCCGGTGCACGTTAAATCTGTCGAGTATACGAACAAACAACTACGAAGCTCAAACATCCATTAATTGGCGCATTGTGATAGTTTGGAAAGGATATTCACTGGTGTCCAATTGTTAAGCATAATTGATAATTATATGAATAAAGAAGGAACTGTAAATCAGAATGGCGGGAAACGTGATATGCGTGTGTAAAATGGTTATAAAATAAGGAAGCAAATCAAAATAATAATAATAATTAATTTCATTATCCAAAGTAGCAGTTTCAAAGAAAACTAAGCATAGCAAAGATTCACACTTTGAAGAAAAAAGGGAAAGAAAACATTAAATAAAATACTGATGCTGCAGTTTAATAAGGTGTGTGGTCACCTCTGACAGCCAGGAACGCTGCACAGTTATTTACCATACTTGCTATGAGATGATGAATGAGTTGTGGGCTCAAACAGTTCCAAGCTTCTTGGAGAGCCCTCTTCAGTTCTGTAACGGAGCTTGGTGGGTGCGAAAGGGCTGCAATTTGTCTCCCGAGCATATCCCATGCATGCTCGGTAGGATTTAAATCAGGGGAGTTCGCAGGCCACGACATGCGCTGGATGTTTTCCGTTTCAAGGAAGCCATCGATCAGCACCGCTCGGTGACATGGCGCATTATCATCCATTAATATGAAGTCAGGACCAACAGCACCTCGAAACAAGCGAATCTTAGGCTCAAGAGCGTCGTCTCTGTATCTTTGAGCAGTCACAGATCCCGTGTCAAAGAAATGGAGGTCTGTGCAGCCGTCCATCATGATGCATGCCCATACCATTACTCCCTTTGATGGAAAATGATGTATTTCCGTTATGTTTCTTGGTTCAAAACGTGTTCCACGTTCTCTCCATATCGTTACCTGCGGCGAATCATTACTCAGACTAAACCGGGACTCGTCACTGAACATCACATTGGCCCAATCTCCCACACTCCAATGTTGATGTTTCAAACTCCAGTTCAAAGGAGCGCGTTTATGCGCATACGTGAGGGGAATGCAAACTGCTGGTCTTCTGGCAGACCGGTCAGCATGATTGAGTCTCCTGTAAACAGTTTGTCTCGAAATTCGTATTCCTGTGGCGACTGTGAGCGCCAAACCTAGTGCTCTGGCAGTACTGCGCCTCTGACGTCACGCACTTGTTAACAGATATCGGTCTTGGCGAGGGGTTGTGACTCTTGGTCAATCTGATACTGGTTGTCGGGTAACATCTCCCGTTCTTTGAAACATCTGCCACAGTCTTGAGATCACAGACTGGTCCACATTCAGAATTCGAGACACCTCGTGTTGTGATTGTGAGGATTCCTGCATTCCAACGATTCTTCCTTTCGTAAACATGTCCAATTGGCGTCTTTGTGCCATCATTCACCTTGTTTGATGGTTAATAACGTTCCTTCGCACAGCAGTTGCACGAAGCTTGTCTGAACTGCCTTTTCTGCGTGAATCGGTTTCTCAACGCCGGTGTTTCGCGCAAGATCTAGTCGACTGAAAAAATTTTCACAAACCCAATGTTTTTTCTCCACTCAATTAATATCCGCAAAAAAATTTGGAATAATTTTACGAA
>BMAO01020102.1:0-36841 GCA_019973975.1 Trichonephila clavata | reverse complement strand
AGATATTACACTATAATTTTTTATTCTAATCAGATATTTGTCTCAAAAAATAAATAAAGTTTTTTATTAGATGTGTGAGCAGTACTGATGGTAAGGTATATATTTTAGAATTTTTTCTAGGAGTTTTTATAGACGACACAAGAAAGGTTTTCAGATATGGACACATTCTCTATTGAATCCGAAATCTCTGAAAAAATTGATTTTACCAAAATTACTGACAAATTTGTTTCGCCGAAATGCAGAAAGCATATTTTATAATAAATTGTTTAGTATTCTTTGTAGAAGGACAGATTTGTATGTATATACTTTTCGTTTCACAAAATTTATGCTTTAGAACATTTTTATTAGATTATACTTTTTGAGTAAATACTGTTGTTTTGCTCTTCTAATTGTAAAATGTCTATTTTTATTTCAAATGTAATATTTATTAATGTTTTGTAAAGTATTTGTTACGATCATAACCCTTTAGCTGACCAAAAAATAAAGTTTTGCACTTCAAATTTTTGCATTTTACAAGTGTTTTATTCATTACTCTGATACAGGTAGATTAATTTATAATCTCATTATATAAGTATTAAATAAGTAATTAAAAACATAAGTATTAAAATAAATTAGTTTATACGTAAGTATTATAATAAGTAATTAAATATTTTCGTGTTAGTCCAATTCTCTAGGGGGGCGGCACATTATGTCTTCGCACGCGGGCGGCCGACACCCTAGGATCGGCCCTGCGTATCACATTCCCGTTTTACAGACGACCACGGAATTCATTGCAAGATTAACAGTTAGAAATTTTATATACAGAGATATTCAAGATTGGTATGGATAGTATGCAGATTAAGTCTTCTGTTGAGACTTTAACTACGAGAACCAACTTTAAGGGAAAATGGTTTATTTTTTGATATATTTAAATTGTTTTAAATGCATCATTTGATATTAAATTTGTGGGTATATTTTGATATTAAATATTCGTTTTAAGTAAAACACAAAATACAAAGTTATGGAAGTGTAAGTTTTCTTATTGTAGTTATATAGGTAAGTACATAATCTGTATTTATTATTGTTAAAATATAAATATTGTTAAGCTTTATTTTTTTTTTTGTTTATCACATCTACACCATAGAGTGGACCACAACATCTTGAAAAAATTAAAAGTAGACCGTGTCATGTAAAAGTCTGCCCACCCCTGCTGTAGAGTGAAAAATTGTGTGTGTGACAAACATTCCTCTTCTAATTCGTATCGAAGTGTTCTCGCTAATCTTATTTAAATATGTTTTCCACGATTTGAATATTATTTACAAATTCATAATAGATTATAATAGGTAACTTAGCATTCGAAGTGTTCCTTTTGAAAAGGCTTCTGTGGTGTGGGTGATAATTTACACCCAGACACTTTGCTAAGAAGAAAATATCAAATGCTTTCTTATAAAGTCTTGGATTACCTGTTCTTTAGAATCAGAATGCACGGTTTCTTTCAGAGATTCAAGAGAATCAAAGAAACGCTCTTCGACTTTGATTCCATGAACCCGAAAGCAGATTTGCAATACTTGAGTTTTGTGATCCTATTTTCTAATTTTCTTCGAGGCATTCATTTAGGGTATTTATGTATGATTTCAACTATTCGGAAATTATTTACAGATTTTTATGATTGGCTACTTTTATTGCGTAGGGTTATTTATACGTTCTTTCTTGTTGCTTTTTGGATGTGGGATCCAGATAGTTTCATTGGAAGACAATTTTGCCCTCCTCTTAAGTCATGGATTACCTGTTTACCAGAATCAGAAAAGGGATTTTTCTTTCTTGAGAATTAAAGGATAGCAAAATGGGGCTAACTTCCATCTTGTATTTCCAGTAATTGATCAAAGACTTAATTTTTGTGATCCTGTTTGCTACTTAACAATGATTCTGTTTGCTACTAAGCAATAATAGCTTATCTGTTTAGTATTCTAACCCAAGCATTTATGTATGCTTTTTGGGCTGTTCAAAGATTATTCACAGATTGATTTTCAGGATGGACACACACAACTGTGCTTTGAGATTTTTCATAGTGATAAATACATTCATATATGGGATTTTTTTGGTGATATTAGCACTTATAATTTAATATACGTTAATTTATCGATTTAGACAAATTCTTAAAACCTTAATTTTTTTAACTTTGTCTCATAATACCTGTTGCTTGATAATTATGGGTACAGGAATCATTTTTGTACTTATGAGACGTTTTAAATTTTTTGAAATCGTTTTCTGTAATGAAATTTTACAAGATCTTACAGGACACAAATGGATTAATTTAACAGAATATTTTCCATACATCAGGATACAAAGTTCAAAGTTAATTTTGTTGTCGATTTTGAATAAGCATTTAAATGAATATAGATGCATTAAATGAATTGATACAGATTTATTCTGCCTTTTCAATGAAAAAGAAACGAAGCATGATTAAAATTTATTGATATTCTAATCCTTTTGAGAAATGTTCTTAATTGATAAAAAAAATCATCTCAGAGAGGTATAATTATAGTAAATATTATATCTGACAAAATTCCACGAAATGTTTGATAAATAATACTCCACGCACATAAGTTTCTGAACTAAAAATAAGATGTGATCGCATCTAAATATATATTTACAGGTCAGTTTTTTAAGATGATATTCTCAGAATTACGAGGGGGAGTCGGAAAATAAGTTTCCCCTGTCGCCTGTGATCAGGGTTGTGTATGAAATTCAAAAGATAGAATGAAGCATTAAAGATAAGACATAACTTTATTTTTCCACATAAGTACCAAATACATTGAGACATTTGTCACATCGCTTGATGAGCTTGAAAAAAGTCCTCCAGGAAAATCTCAGTGCTTTACATACGGAAGAAGCGTTTAGCGGCTTGTTTGACTTGAGCGTTGCGAGATTCTTCTTGAACGCCGGAAACACAGATGAAAGTGCGAGATGAGGATTGTATGGTGGATGGCTCTCAACCGAGAGGGTTTTGTATTGCCGTCGCCGAGTGTGATCTCGCATTGTCATCCAACAACAAAATGCCAGATCTGAGAAGCCATTTTTTCCGAATCCATCTGCTGACCTCAACCCAATGATGTAGTTCTCCCATTAAACGCTTCTACCCTATGCAAGGCCATGAAATTTTCCTGGTGGGGCTTTTGAAGTTCATCAAGCGGTGTCTCAATGTTCTTGGTACTTATGTGGAAAAATAAAGTTAGGCCTTGTCTTTAATGCCTAATTATATGTTCATACACAACTCTCTTCACAGTCAACAGGAGAAACTTATTTTCCGAATCCCCCTCCTAATTGATTCATCTCTATTTTATGTTTCATCAGTCCGCTTTTATTACTATTTCTAAAGCACAGCGCTGTTTACCATCTCTTAACTATTTACCCTTAAAAGTATATAGTTGTAAGTTAGTGCAAAATAATGGGAAAAAAATAGTAATTTTTTCTTAATTTATTATTTATTTGCTCATAAGACTTCTTTTTTTTTAAAAAAAAAATATTGATTGCAAACTGAAATTTTTATGAGGACGGCTTTTTCAGTTTCTGATCTGGAAGCACAATCAATGAAGATTTATATTTTTTCTCCATAATTAAAACATTTAGAAAATAAAGTAAAAAATAATATAGGTAATACTATCAATGTAATAAAAGTAGTATAAATTATATTAGTAAGAAAACTATAAGGTAAACATATTTTTTTTACACATTTAATTTTGGTAAAATAAAAGCATCTTTGAGGGCAAGAATGAACAGTAAAAGGAATAGTAAAAAAACAACACTATATCTAAAATAGTATTAAAGCCAAAACGAAATACGAAATAGATTTCCACATCCTTCACTTTCTTTCTAAAATAAAATTTAAAAATCAAAGAATGAACATTTTTTTCATAAAAATATTCCTATTTTGAAAGAGTTTTATAATTGAAATATTTAAGTAATAAATTCTCTTATCTCTCTATTTCAAAAATAATTAACTACAATTTTACATTAATTTATAGTAATCAAAGAAAAAATGAAGCATTAGCGAAAGATCAAAAATAAATTTCTGCAAAAAGTTACAAAAAAAAACAACACCAGTGAATTATGATTATTTTTGAATTTGATTAAACACTGAAATACTAAAGTTTGTTCATTGTCTTATCCATTGTCTCGCTGCTTGATTGTTCAAATTCACTATGGACCAATCTTTTGGGGGGAAAACTCCAAAAACGCAGAAAACAAAACATAATTCAACTTTTGAGATTTGGAAATTAAAAATACGACTGTAGTCTGGGAAATATGCTTTGTTGAAAATTTACTACAAGAAGCTGTAAATCCCTTTTAACCTACAGCTCTTGTTTATCTATATAAGACTGCATGCGAAATTTGCACTGTTCAAAGCAGAGCTGCAAGTCGTCTAGTGTCACTCTCTTTAGTAAGTTTCTGCCGGGTTTTTTTCTGTCTTAACCTCTTCAACAGACTAAAAATGTCTTTCTTCTAGTGGATGTTTCCCTTTTTGGGAACAAGTAGAAGCCGCATGAAACAAGATTTGGTGAATACGGTGTGTGTGTGGATGCTCTTCTCCACTGTACTGCTTTACAAAGAATGAGCGCATTATGTCTCCTTTTGCTTCCGGTTGAGGTTTCTTGGTACAATTGTAGTGCAAACTTTCATCATGTGCAAATCTTCGGACCAATTCTTTTACTGTCTCTCTGTCATTATTTGCCACGCCTGCCATCATTAGAATACTCAGGCATTAGTTTTCCAAAAATTCTATTAATTTTTTCAAACTTTTCATCAATTCTCGATGGCACAAATCGTCCAGAGTATTCATCATCTTCATCAAAAACTAGATTAAAGACAGTTACTTGTTTCTATAGCTATATATTGACTAATAGAGAATATATATCTTGAAAATACTATTTTAAATTAGATAAAAATAAAGAATGCTCTCTGAAAGTGTCTTTAATTTTGACCAATTATTTCACATTTGTGCAATCTAGGAAATTAAGACTCCCCATACTGAAAGAGATATATTTTGTATTTGGTATGGCCCGAAAAGTATTCTGTTAGGGAGGTTCCTATTGATTTGAGTTTTTGCCAAATTTTATTTTTATTTCGATTTCGTTGGAAATCGTAGATGAGACGTCAAGTTCGAATCCATGTTGAAGAGAAGTTTGCGAATGATGGTCAAAGATTCTCTCTGAGATACTTTCCATAGAATGTGGCCTTATTTGATGCTTCTCATGCGTAACTTCATCATTTATTGTTCATTGCCTTTTTTGATAAATTTCCCTGTTAAACACCAATTTCCTATTCAAACGTTACATTACTAGTTTTTTCTAAGTATATTCTAAAATATATAGATATTCTAATACTGACAAAAAAAAAAAATCTTGAAAGCGCTCGCGCAAGTAATGTACAGTTTTTTTTTTTTTATGAAAATTCTTTTTAATGTATTTTTTGCTATAAATCAATTGTTTTTTTCTTTCCAAGTGGCAAATAAAGAATTTCATCCGAGAGTTTTAAATTTGTCGAGTTATGTGTTACAAAAGATATGACACAATAAAGGATACTTTTGAAACGATGCGAACTTCTTCCAGAATCAACGATGTGGTTCTACTGGTGGCATTCGTGCAACCAGGGGGTAAATACACATTTATCCATTTTTTAAATAAATCTCTTACATAATCATCATTTTTTAAGTATTTTAGGTGACTAAATCGGTAATGAAATAAAAAGGACTTAAAGTAGTATAACATACTGATAGATATTTTTCAAAAACTTACAACTTTTTGAATTGAATATGAATATCATTTGGTTGCTACAACACCCTCTTGTTTATTGAAAAAATTCTTTTTTCCCCTGAAATTAGAGAAATAAATTGTTTAAAAAACATTTATAGGACAGCATTACTTTTCACTCATAATTTTTCTCTGGATTTAAATTCAAGCTTTAGAGAAAATGTAAATGTGTTTTGTAAATTGTATGAAAGAGAATTTAATTTAAGTTCTATTAAGTTCTAAGCCTCTTCTATTTACGAAAAAAAAAGCGTTTGGAAATTATTGTCGTAACTAAGCAATATATTTTCCACAATTAGTTTAATTCATTAACAAATTAAGATGAATTATAATTTAGAATATTTCAGTCAACAGATTTGTAACGTGTTGATATAGGACACCTTTCTTCAATGCAATTTCATATCATTGCACTGCAATATATATTATATATTTCATAGTAATACTTATAATTGCAGAATCAAGAGTTATTCGCTGCTTTTGTCACACAAAGACATGTCTGTTAGAAAAAATTATTAAAGTAAATTTAAAAAATAAATAAAATGGAAGTAGAATGGCGTAAATTAAAATCAAACGACAAAGTTTAAGTATATTTTCTACTTTATTTCTACACCATTTACTGAACACAGAAAAAGACATCTTTAATAATCCTGATCGTATCCAGACAAAATTTATATCAATAGCTTAAAACGAATTCAGTTATGATGTTATGGAGGAAGGGTCACTTCACGCAGACTTTTCTGGCCAAATTCACAAGGAACATTTTTTTTAAAAAAATTAACTTATGGTATAGTCATAAATTTTTGCATGGGCTTTATTATTATTGTTTTAATAAGAAAATTTTTTAAAATTTTTGTTAGCTTTCTTTAAAATTTTATGTAGAGAAACAAGTGAAAGTTTCAAAACGTCCCTGCACAATTTGTTGGGTTGAAGCGAGAGAAAGTCAACTAGTTTTTCTGGCGTAAGGATAACTGCATGATGCACCCACGCGTCTTTCACGCTTCTTCCACGCATTCTTCCTACGGGGACCACACCACTACGTGCGATCATCTTAGTTTATGCTGTGTGCTAATTTCGTTATCATTTATTCCTAATTGTCTGTCCTTAATAAATGGTGCTGTCCAGAAAAGTGTGAAGAATATTTTACAAAAAGAACAACAATTGGCAGCAGAGCGTGGTTCGGACTTTGTAAACTGTCTGTGGGAATATAAATTTTTTTCCTATAATAGATAGGATAACAGTTCCCGATTTAAACAGAACGAATTATTTTATATGGGCGCTTAAGATGAAGGTTGCCTTAAGCTTAAAAAGATTGGATACAATTGTTATCAAAGAAACCCGAAGACCTTAGCCATAAGGAAGAGTAGAGTGGGACCAGAGGAATGCAGATGTCGTCGCGTATATAAGGCTATCCCCTCGCCGAGACCAGGCGTTGCAGTTTGCGGCGGAAGACAACACGAAACTTCTGTGGGAAAAAATTAGAGGGACTTTCATTGGACGCGTGGAGCACCGCAAAATTGTGACGCGGGCAATCAACTCAAAAGCCTCATCATGAAGAGAGGTGAAAGCGTTGTTGTGATAACATCGCTAGAGCAAGGGGCATCTCGACAAAGTGTCACTCCCTCGGCTTAGACGTCTCACAGAGAGCTGGTGTACCATACAGTTAGAGGACTAAATAGAAAATTCGCTCAAGTGCGGGAAATTTTAAAAACTCAACGGGAGAAATCTGGGGGAAATGCTCCAAATTCTACGGGAAGAAGAAGCCTCCGTCAACTTCCCATCTAAAAATCGTATGGAAGGAATAAATGGTGAAGCATTTTATTCTAGGAAGAAAAATGAAAGACTGGGGTGGGGAATCTAAAATAAGCCAGTAATAGAGCCTCCGGACAGGAGTGATCACTTTTGTTTTGCGGTAGGTTAAAGCTTTCGGATCCATAGGTCGCGGGTTCTAATCCAGCACAAAATACAAAGCAAGGCTTGTAGCAGCTGGTTTTAATCAAATTAAAAATATAGATTATTCAGAGTCGTATTTAACAGTTGTAAAGATTGAATCTTTTCGATTGTTAATTGCACTTGCAGCTACATTAAAATTAAATGTTTATTTCTTTGATGGAAAAACTGCATACTTATATAGTAATTTTGAGGAGACTGTGTATGTGTTACCTCCACCTGGTTATGAGAAATTAATTGGAGATGACAAAGTTTGTAAATTGAAAACGAATATTTTTGGTTTGCCACAGTCAGGTAGCAATTGGTATATGAAATAAAGTGCGAATTAGAAAAAATTGGCTTAAACCAATTAACTTGTGATAATTGTGTATTTATTGAAACTGATAATCACACATACACACACACACACACAAAGTGCTCTTATATTATGTATGTAGATGATTTAGCTATTCTTATAAAATTATAACAATAATATAGTATATAAGATTAAAAATGTATTGGAAGTAATCGAAAACAAAACTAATAGGTTTTTAGGCATGAAATTGAAAAATATGAAAATGGTATTTGCTTATCCTATTGTGAATATATTAATTCATTATTGATTAAACATAATTTAGAAAACTGTAAAAGTGTTAAGACTCGAATTGTGAAAGGTGAAGACAAGAGTTTTTCTTCTACAAATGAATTTATTGACATTACTATGTATCAGGAATTAATTGGTGCTAATAGAACTCGCCCTGATATTTCATTTGTAACATCTTATTTATCACAATTTCATCCTAAATCAGAGAAAAGGCATTATATTTTGGCTAAAAGAGTTAAAATATTGGATGGGAATAAAAGATAAAAAATTGTGTTATGAAAATGAATTTAATATTTTCAATGTTAGTTCAGATGCTAGTTGGGGAAATACAGAAAACAGAAAATCATTTTCTGGTGTTTACTTGGTAATTCCATCGCAATGTCGTCAACAGAAAAGTGTTAGTCTATCAACATGTGAAGCAGTGTTATTTTCTTTTTCGGAAACTTGTAAAGATATCATTTGAATTGTTAACTGAATTAAAATGTAAACAATTTATAGATAATATGTAACTTAAAATTCAGATAGTTCAGCAGCAATTCAGTGGATTAAGAGTTCCCGTTTTTCAAATAAATCACGACATATGAACTTACGCTTTCATTTTGTAAAAGATTTAATTAAAGATACTGTAATTAAATTAGAATACATCCAAACAGAATTTTTAATTGCAGATTTTCTTACAAAAGCCATGAATGTAGAAAAGTTAGAATATTTAATGCAAAAAAATTTCTTACTCTCTTGATTTTATATCACTGTGTTTATTGTTATATTTTGTGTGTATTGTGTATAGGGTTCTAATGTTAGAATTGTTTGAAAAAATGTATGACTCGCAGGAGGAGTATGTTGGGTTGAGGCGCGCGCGCGCGAGTCAACTATTTTTCTGGCATAAGGATAACTGTGTGTGATGCGCCCACGCGTTTTTCGCGGGGCGCCCTTCTGCGGGGATCACACGGGCGATAATCTTAGTTTAGGCTGTGTGCTAATTTCGTTATCATTTATTCGTAATCATTTATCGTCAATAAATTGGGCTGTCCAGAAAGGTGTGAAAAACTTATTTTACAAAAAGAACAACACAAGTTAACCAATCAATTGGATTTTTTAAATTTGAAAGAAAAGAATATTTTCCTGTGCCCCCAAGTATCACACGGAGTTCAAAGAAGTAAGCAAAACGATAGTTTTTTAGGCAAAGTTTGCCGATAAAAATTAATTTGTATGTTATAAATATGAGTGCAAAGTTTCAAATAAGATAATTTTTTTCCAACATTCCTTTACTAGTACTAGGTTAATATACTTGGTACCTTTATACCTTCTCTTGAAGCTAGTCATATGTGATACAGATTTATGAGTTTCAATAACAATTAACACTTAATGGTCTTTTCTATTCAAACTTTTGGTTAGCCTGCTAAATACCCTTAATAAGTGACAACTAATTTTAGTATAAAACTATGACAGAAACACTGGCGTAGCTAGTTCTAAGGGGGCCCTGTTTCAAAATTCCTCCGGGGGCCCTTTTTAAATATGAGAACCCTGTTAGTTGGAATGTAGATACACATGTTGGAGCCCCTGTACCTTGGGGGCTCCATATCATTGATACAGCGGTAGCTACGCCCCTGTACAGAAATATCATCAAGTGAACATATTATTTAATTATTCATTGTTGTGTATAGATATAAGTACATTATCTTACACTATTAAAATTCGAAGGTAAACAAACGTATCTATGTATCTATCTATCTATGTGCGTCTATCTTCTCACGAACAGCACCACGCAGAAAGTCGCGGAAGGTACCAAAAGATCGGGAATTTTCCGGGGAAGCCGTATTGCCTATTTATATTCCGATATTGTAATTAGTTAAAAAGATATTAATTAAAAACCTTAAAACGCCGAATTGTTTTACTCCTGCCGGTTGTTTACTTGGCGGAACTTCCCTTCCGTTTCGGCCGAGCGGTAATCTTACGTTTTCCACCATATTAAAATTGTCATCTAATTTTCGGTGTCGAAATGAGACAAAAAATAATTACAGAATCGGAAAGATCATTTATTTCGCCACGACACGGTATAATTTTTTTTGTGAAATAACGATATTTTCCATTTTTTCGAATTTTTTAAAATAGTGTTAAAACAGATGCGTTTTTATGAAAATTATTTCTAAATCGTTGGGTATGAATTACTTTTCGTGTTATTAAATCGATATTCTACACTAATTAACTTCAAGCCTTTCTCTTTTAGATCCATTCATTTAAAAAAGTAAAATTTCCAAAACTTTTTTTTAAAGAATTTTTAAAAAGTAGTCTTAATTTTTACTTCACATTGAATAACTTCGTCATTTATGAAGATAATCTCACAAAACCTTTTTTCCGTGTGTACAGTAATATTATCCGTAACATATACGAAGATTGAAAAAATTGCTTCAAAATTACGGATTTTAAAAAACATTTTGTGATTTTCGTAAACTTATGTTTTTTTCTGAGAAATAAATTAAAAAGTAGTAATTTGTACATTTTTTATTTCAAAGTACGTTATTTTTGCAAATAGTTGGTGATGTTTGAGAGCATTAACGTAAAAATTACGCCCTTAAAATAAAGGTAATGATTTTTTAAAATAATTTAAAATACGCGATTTTACATTTAGCCAAACATTGGTTAACTGTCTCGTGGCGGAGTGCTCAGAGCTCCCGCTACACTCAAGACTATAACTGCAGCACTGCCGTGCGCGGTCAATGCGAAGGAGGATGTCCGCCTCGCAGAAACCCGCCGGTCGCCTTTTTTCATACTTGTCTTAAATTGTTTCTCCTACTGGACATTGCGTCGCCACACATCATTACACACAAGAAGGAAATATTCAGAAATATATTTTAATTCTCTCTTCTTCAATGATTGAATTCACTTGCTGCGTCCCCACTGATCTGAAATTTACTTCATTTTCAGTGCTGCCATTATGTAAGCAAATGGTATGTCACAATTAATTGCTAAATGAGCAATTTTAATCAATTTTATTAGAAAATAATTAATAAGTTAGCTTTTTATAATATACTTTTTTTCGCAGATACGTGTTTAAATAATTTTAACACAGAGTGGAATGAAAAACTATAAAATTAAAATTAAAAAAATTAAATGTTTTTATCAAATAGTATTATTTTCTTTTTGAATGTTTTTTTCAGTGAAATTTTTTAAAAATTAAAATGCATTCAATGCATTTCTGATATTCATTTAAAATATTTATCAGTATCAAAATTTTTGTTCTCTTTCATAAAACTTATAGTTTACTTTAAAATAATGCGTAATTGCATGAAAATTTTTTCCCCGTGTCGAATATTTCAAAAAATTCTCACAATTTTACTTCAAGAATTAAAATAGTAGTGAAATTTTGTAATTTGAAAAATTTATACTTTCTGTTTGTTCTTTTTTCAGCATACAACTATTTTTAAAAATGCTACAGTTTCGTTTCCGGGAAAAAACTATCTTTCTTTAAAGAATTTTATAGAAAAAAAACAACTTTTTTTTTTAAACAAAACAATGCTGTTTTGCATATTTTATGATTTTTTCTCATATGAATCAATATCGTTGCGTTTATATAAAAATTATTTTTAAAACTTTCAGAATCAGTGATTTAAAAAATAAAAAGCCGAAAACTTTTTTGAACGAATTGTAATAAAACACTCAAAATACTTAAATCAATCATTTAATAATTTCTTCATTGAAAAAAAAAATTGCATGAAATTTTTTCCCGTGTGTCGATTTCGCTTAAAAATTACGAATTTTAAAGATTTTTTTTGTGATTTTCGTAAAATAAAGTTTTTGCGAGAAATAATATAAGCATTATTTTTATAACCTTTTTTCTTCAAAAATTATTGTTGTTTCCAATCAATATGTGAAAACTTGGAATTTTCAATTAAAAATTGAGCCCTCAAAAATAATGAAAACTTTAAAGACATTCTAAAGGCTTTGCGCATGCGCGAGAATCATTATTATTTTTTCCCCCTCTGTTTAACGCTCAGCGGCCAAGGTCAAACTTGCTGTTGCAATATTTTTTCCGTTATTGAAATGTGAGTGAGGGATTTTTAAAAAGTCGCACTGTTCACCTACTCCAGAGTTTTTTGGCGACGGACTTCGAAATTTTCAATTTAAAACTTTTAGAATCAGTGATTTTAAAAAAAAGCCAAAAACTTTTTTGAACAAATTTTAATAAAACACTCAAAATACTTAAATCAATCATTTAATAATTTCTTCTTTTATAAAGGTAATTGCATGAAATTTTTTCCCCCGAGTCGAATATTTCAAAAAAATCCTCACAATTTTACTCCAAGAATTAAAATAGTAGTGAAATTTTGTAATTTTAAAAATTTATACTTTCTGTCTTTTTTTCAGCATACAACTATTTTTAAAAAGACTACATTTTCGTTTCCGGGAAATAAAAAATTGCAACGAAAGAATTGGAAAGTGAGTGGGTGATTTTAAAATTCACCCTGTTTGCCTATTCGAAAATTTTTGGTGACGGACCTCGACATTTTCAACCATTCTCAAGTGACGAGAACGACACCTGAGCTTTCACCCATCTTTAATAATTACCACACCACACCAACGCAAGAACAAATTTCGAAAAAGGGATTTTTTATGACATAGTTAGAGAAATCACTCACATCGCGCGCATACACACACACACACAAGTGCTATCGGCCTGAAGGAAACACGAAATTTCCATGGGGATGAAATTATTCACTCAGGAAAAGGAAAGAATTGGAAAGTGAGTGGGTGATTTTTAAATTCGAACTGTTTGCCTATTCAAGGGTTTTTGGTGACGGACCTCGAAATTTTCAACCATGCTGAAGTGACGAGGACGACACCTGAGCATTAACCCATCTTTTAGAATTACCACATCACACCAACGCAAGAACAAATTTCGAAAAAGGGAGTTTTTATGACATAGTTAAAGAAATCACTCACATCGCGCGCATACACACACACACACACACAAGTGCTATCGGCCTGAGGGAAACACGAAATTTCCACGAGGGTGAAGTTATTCAGTAAGTAAAAGCCCGTGCAACGCAGGGCTAAGCGGAGAGGAAAGAAACAAAGAAATCAAAGTAATTTCGGAAAATAATATTGGAAGTGCTGAATTTGTGAAGTTGAGTGAATATTAACGTCCCACTGTTCAGCAACACGAGGCCTTTTGGGGACGGTCCGCGTAATTTTGAACCATGGTCAAGTGACGCGGACGACACCTGAGCTGGCACCCCCTCTCATAACTACCACACCACACCAACGGGAGGACGTTTGAGCTCTCGACATAATTTATGTGCATTTAGCCCCTACACGGCGGGTCTTCAGTGGTACTAGGATCGAGAATTTGCGAAGAGAAGGGAAAATGTTAAGCAACAAAGCCATGACACGCACTCACGGGGCATGCATTCACATCGTACGCGTGAAACCCCACAAAAGTGTTGGCGTTAGACTAAAAGGAGGAAATTAACATGGGGATTAAGTTATACCCTCGGTATAAGCCCGTGCAACGCCGGGCCATGAAAGCTAGTTCTTTTATAAAATTGAAAACGGAAGAATGCTTATGTATTCTGAAAAAAAAACCTAAAATTTTAAATTTATTTTCTATTTAAGTATTTCTTAAAATTAAAGACAAATTTAAACAATGAAAGAAAATCCTTACTTTCCTTTGTGTATATGGTGTTGCGAATTTTACTTATTGAAAATTTATGTTATTTTTAAATTTTTTTCGTTTTTCCAGGTGTTACTTGAAAATAAGCTCCAGGTTCCATGAAAAATGCATCTTTAACTTACACAGGAAACTATTTCTTCTTGATAATTTTTTTAATAACAGTATTATTCATAATAAGCTATTTTCCTGTTTGAGTATTTCGCCACCACTCGTATCTGTAGTAAATAGACTTATGTAATTTTGTCCCACTCCTCTGTTCTTTTGCAGGTTGTTTTTTTAAAAAAAATAATTATAATAATATTGTATCATTTTCATGCTTATTTTTTGTATCGTTTTCTGTCTATCCCATGTTAAATCGAACCTGGTTAATCACTAAAGTTTACTCAGGAAAACTCATACATGTAAGTAGTATGTAGCTTTACTTTCCTCTGTTCTGCGTGAGTGAATTTTAACGTCACCCTGTTTAGTTACATGAGGGATTTTAGTGACGAACCTCGTAATTTTGAACCATGGTCAAGTGACGAAGACGGCGCCCGAGCTGGCATCCCCTCTCCTAACTACCACACCACACCAACGGGAGGACATTTGAGCTGTTGACAGATTTGACATCCATCGCTCCCCTACACGGCGGGTCTTCAGTGGTACTGGACTCGAACTCATGACATGCCAGCCACGAGTCTGTTACCTTGACCACTAGGCTAACAGTGCCACTTCCTATGTTCTGCAGAGCATAATAAAGGGCTGATTTTAAAGTAGCTTTGTATATTTAAAATACTAATATATTTTTACTTGATAAAGTCCAATCAAAATAGAACCCTCGGTGTTTTGTTGTTGTTGTTGCACCAAGGCGTTTGGTTACCTAGCTACGCCCCTGTTATATAACTCTATATTAAATAAAAAATATTAATAGTGTATTTCCAATCTGAACAGTCTGCAGAGTAAAATGTCAACTCAGGTGTTATCCTCCTCAATTCACCGTGATTTAAAATTGCGAAGTTCGTCACCTCTATACCCCTCACATTGTATCGCCCAACGAAATTCAATCAGAAATTAACGAAAAATCTATTTGTTTACTTTTATTATAGTAGAAGTTTCTGTTCACATCTATATTTTTTATTTCAGAGAGCGCAATTACTGTTGGATATTGATTAGGTTTGCTTTCAAACGTTTCTAGCATTCTGTATTAATTTTTAAAAACACGTTTCAAAAACAGATTTTTACAATGTATAAAGGTACTATCTCTGCTTACGTGTTTTTAAAAATTATATATTTTTTGGAAAAAAATTAAAAATTTTAAAAACAATGAGTTAAATTAATGATTTTCAAACATTCATTTTTTAAGTTAGCAACCTAAAAAGGAATCAGCAAAAAAGTAAACGAAAAATATTCATATTTCTTAGAAAATTTAAAATATGTATATGTGTTCTACTTTCTATGGTCATTTGCTATAATCTTAAATAAAGTTTTCACTCACCATCGAATAGTTATAAAAATAGACTTCTAAAATAGAAGCATGACTTCAATATTTTTCTTACAATTATATTTTCATTAAATTTCTCACAAACAAGTTCCGTTGAAAAACTTAATAAAAGTGTAATAATGATAATGTTTGATGTGCAGCATAGTGAGATACATAATAGCAATTATTTTCCAGTATTTATTAAAATGTCTATTTTTATGTTATTAACTACTTTACAAAAACTCACAAAAAATTATTGATCCAGTTACATTTAAAATATTTTGCGTTCTAATCAAGATAAAGCGTTAAAAATATCTAGCCAAACTAATAAATCAGGAAAAAAGAAACAAGAAAAAATGTTCCCAGGTTTTCATAATAAGCAGATTGACCTGTTCGTCTTCAAAGTGTTGTAAAATAGCCCCCTCCCCCCTGTGAATCATGAGATGGATCAATTACAAAGGAAAGTATTGCATTCACCATCTAAGATAGGAGATAAAAGCCCTGACAGGCTAGGCGCTCCAATAGAAAACTTCCCTGTAAAGAAATGTATTTAGGGAGTGGAGACAAACTAACATTCCTTCCCTTTTCTTCCTCCTAGGAGGGTCCATTTATTAATCATACTGTAGCACCACACTTTCCTCTCTTTCATAGCAATTCTTCAAATAAAATATCAGAAAAATTCATTTGAATAGAGGCATGATAGAAAAATCAAAAATATGAAAAAACATTCACTTTGAAATAATGGGGAATAGTGAAAGAAAAAAAAGAACAACAAATTAAATTTACATTCAACCATTATTTTAATTAAATTATTTTTGTTTTTAATAGAAAAGACTGAGAATTATTGGAGTAATTCAATATCATTCATTTTCAGTTTTCATGTCCTTAATTTAATGTTACTGAGTTACACACAGCAAAGATTTTGCCACTTTCTTCTAGTAAACTAAAGTTGTGATTTTTCCCTTTTGTGAGCATAATTTGTCCAGGCATAGAATGTTCAATAATACATTAAACTTGAAATAGTATATGGCTGTGGAAATTATCTAAAATCGGAACTTTTAAATAACTTCAGCAATAAGTTTTAAAATTTTAATTAATCCTGAATTGTAAACAATTTATTAAAATGCTTTTAAAATTTCAGAAATATAATCCCTGGGTTAGAGTTGGAAAGATAGTAGTGTTTTGAAAAAGAAATTTAAAATCTGAATTCATATCTGCTTAAATAAAATAAAAGAAACTGAATACAAAGAAGTATAACATTTCAGTCAACACTGAAATTCTAAAAATCACAGCTTCCTGTTGTGAATGTGTGGTGGTGTGGAATTTAGGAGAATGAAATGTTATCTGATTAAATCCTCCACATAAAAAGTATACAAAGATAGCATGCCAAGTTATTGAGATTTCATACATATATTGATAGAAATTTTATACATATGAAACAATTTTTAAAAAAAATTTTCAACACACAACAGTAAAGTATAACATCAAATACTTCCTCACTAAATTATATATATATTGACATAAAAAATAGTTAAGAGGAATAGTGAGCAAATATTATTCTTTCCTATCAAAAATGCCATTTCAAAATGAATAGCTGCTTCAATATATTAAGATGACAAAGATTTTGAAGGTCAAAATATGTGTAATATATATATAGATTTTTTTTTACAAATAAATTATTTTATTATAGTTATAATGTGGTGAGGTAGTATATTGGTCAAGAAATATTTATACCAAAAAAAAAACAATTTTTGTTTTATTTTTTAATAATGATATGTTTTTAATACTTATATAAAGAACAAATTAAAATTCAGTATTCATTTTTTAAAAAAATAATAAATCTGCAACTCTTCTAAATTATTTTGAAGTACCTTCATATTTCTCAAAAGCATGAATATTTTTCAGAGCATCTTTTTCTATTATGATCTTATTTAAATCAAGGCAGTTTTGTTACAAAAGCTGCTGAATTGTTCATGGTGCTAAATACTGGCTAAGTTGCAGCCTTAGTGCCAGGAAGAAAAAATGGGGAACTCTGACACTTTTAAACATTTGAACAATTATAACTTCAGGTTCTTATTAAAATATGCAGTTATATTTTCATCTACCTCTGAAATTGGCACATCTTACTGGACTAAGTGAAGGCATTTCTGGACAGTGTAGCATTGATAATTAAAAAAATATATGCTATAAATTTAGGACTAAAACCGAGTAGTGAAAAATTGAAGCAAGCACTGAACATTCGGAACAGTAACGGGAAATTTGGGATAATGTACAATCAAGTTCAAAGGAAATTATTAAAGGAATTAAACATGAGAAAGAAAAAATGTATTAATCTTTCTTTTTAACAACCCCCAAATTAAAAAAAAAAAGGAGGAAGAAAAACTAATACATTTTTTTTCATTGAAGTAACATTTTCAGGAAAACTCAATCTCATTTTTTAAAACAAATATTTAATTTGTATATCTCAATACATCAAATTCAAATTTTTATTTCAAGAAATTATAATTCAATGAAAGAAAATAGCCACTGTCATGTAATAATATATTCTTTTTTTAGAAATCTTAATTTTTAAAAAAAAGAATTCTGTATGAAAAAAATTTTTTTTTTCAAAACCTATAACAAAACTTCGTTTTTACTGGAATATGTGTTCCAAGCAAAATATACATTAAGGTATTTTGAAAATTTATCATTATTTTCCTGCCATTAATAATTAATTTTGAAGTACTGAAAACTTATTTTAAAATTATCTCTTCTCAATATAGCTAAAAAAAATAATAATACTGTTTCATAAAATTTACTTTAATTTTTTTTTTTTAAAAGTACATCAATACTACTGATGATTGAAATGATTATAATACTATACTTTTTAATAACTTTTTAAAAATGTTTTCAGTTTTATACTACAGAATTTTAAGTTTAATCACGTTTTAAGCATAGCCGAAATATGAATCTTATTGTGAACAATGGTTATAATGAATTTTGAGCAAAGTAAGAACAGAACTGAAAAATAAATTATCCCCTTTATATATTAGCTAAATCACAATATAAACATAATTTTGGACTGTTTTTTAACTGAAAAATTATATGGAATTCAAGTCAATTTTTGTTTAGCATAAGCTGAAAATAATTTTAATTCTAAACAGTATTTAAAAGGCAATGCATGTAATATTCCTACCATTTTATAACAATCAATATGATATAGATAAATATAAAGCACAATTTTCTTCTTTTATCATTAATACATATATATATATATGTAATTATTATATTATATTATATATATATATATATATATATATATATATCAATATTTTTCTAGTTATGTTTCTTAGAATCTGTTTTCTATCATTTAGCTTTGTGGGTAGTATAATTTTGTCTTATTATTTTTTTCATTTTATTATACTATATATATATAAGAATTGTGCTCTAAATGAAAATATGATTTAATTTCAGCTGCAAAAGTTAAAAGGATTTTGCAACAATAATCCTCAAGTGTCTGTTTAGAAAAAATTTGCTAAACCTTATTCAAATGTTATAAGGATTAATAAAAATTCACTAAAAATTGCCAATAATCAAAAATATATCAATAAACTAAAATATTTTACTCATCTATTTTAAGTCTACAATATAGTTACAGTTCTACATTTGTTTTTCCAGTTTCATTTAATATTTTTAAAAATTTAATCTTAATTTTTATTTTATAAACATACCATATTTCTAATGAACTTGTATACAACAAATAAACAATGAAAACATATTTATATCTTAAAATTCAAACAAAAATTGAAAAAACATTGAAATTGTTCAGTAGTAAAGTTATAAACAATAAACGCACAATGTTTATAATAGGTTATTAGATTCACACATACTGAAACACACACTCAACACAGCATATTTAAAAAATACAATACATTGCACTTTTTTATTGTAATTATGTTGAAAGTAGCCAATAATTCATAGAGAGCCAAATATAGCAACCCCAAAACAGAGAAATTTGAATTTCATATCTGTAAAAAATAGGAATAGATGCTGCCAACGAAATTGCGCATTACACGTCCGGCCATGTTTGTTCCTTTTATCTATCAGACCAAATATTTGGGATTTTCTAGCAGAAGCTAGAAAGTCAATGAACGGCAAATGTAAAATTACAGGAAATCATAAAAAGCATAAAATGAAAAGTACAATATAAAAATAAAAAAATAAAAATAATTCAATGTTATAATTCAAAATTATGAATCACCAAGTTTCTAGTTCTTAACAAAAGCTAGAAAATCAATAAATCTGCAAATATTTTAAAATGATGAAAAATTTAACAGAAAATTAAAGCAATATAAAAACTGTAAAATATAATAACTATGTAATATAATTCATAATTATTACATACCTAATTAACAAATCTCGGCAGTAGAATTTCATATTCGAACCGTACAGCAAGGATGATTTTAGTAGGTTTAATTAAGCCAGCGTGGAATTTGGCGATTTTCAAAAAGAGGCCAGAAATATCAAAGTAACCCACCCTAGTTTGCAGATTATAGCCTTAATAGCCTCCAACGAAATTGAGCATTACTCGTCAGGCATTAATGGTTCCTTTTGTCTGTCATTATCAGCAAAAAGTAGGGAATCCATTTTCACTTGGAGTTCATAAATATAATTTTTTTTAAAATTTAGCAATTTTGTAAAATTGTTTTAAAAATACACTAAAAGGCTTTAATTATTTAAAGAGCATTCAAATTCTTCCTGCTCAAAATCGTGATCTGTTGTGTTTTATTTGTAAATTTCTTAATTATATATACTTTTTTTTATTGAGAGCATTTATAAACCCCGTGCACCACACAATGTATCACGTGGAGGTTTACATCACAAAGAAAAGTGAAGCTTAAACTCACAGCAGCACAATTCTTTAAAATATTATAGCAGGGCTGACATCTACCCGATGTCAAGTTTCGGTGTAAATAATCTGCGAATACTGAATAGACAAGGATGTGACACATAAAGCATTTAATCACGGACAATAGCAATACACAACGTTACAACAATACGATTGAAGTACATCTAAAGTAAGATCAGAACAGCTACAAAAAACGACGTCATTCGCTTGACGCTGATTGGTTGGAGAGGGGATGCCATTCGCAACATCCTCCCCCCTTTTTGATAAGCTGGATAGCTTAATCAAAAACATCAGTTAAAGTCAACAAGTTCAGTTTGTCGGGTTTCTTCACTGGACGACCACATCTGGTCACCTGAGGTTTCTCAGTAGCTTTTAAAGTATCAGGATCAGCACAGTTCATGGACGAATCAATCTGTTGAACCTTTTGGAGAGGAAGACTTGTTACAATATTCCCACTCACCTCAAGCGGAAACACACGTTGAATTGGACGAAATAAAGTACAAGACTGTGTCCTTAGTTTTACAGTTCTCACCAGTCCATCCTTTCCTGGAATCAATTTCATTACACGAGCCAAAGGCCATTGAAGACGTTTTTTGTAATCGTCTCCAATCAAAACTATTTTACCTTCACAAATGTTTGACGACTGAGGATGTTGTTTTTGTCGTTGAATCAATTGTCCAAGGTATTCGTTCCTAAATCACTTTTTTAGCTCTTTGATTACTTTAGCTGTAAATCCCACTTTTTTACGGAAGTGATTAGCATCCCGGATCTCTAAACCTTTGGTCTCGGCAGTTTGTATTTCAAACAGGAACATTACAGGCGTAATTGGAGTAAAATCCTGCATATCTTCAGACAGATATGTCAATGGACGTAAATTAACAACTTTTTCACATTCGCATAAAATCGTTAGCAATTCTTCATATGTAAATATGTCCTTTCCTAAGGTTCTCCTGAGAAGATCGTTCACTGTTCTTACAAGCCTCTCCCAAAAACCTCCCCACCAGGCAGTTATGGGAGGTATAAATTTCCACGTTATACGTTGTATCTCTGCATATCGAGAAACTTCGTTCCAATCTATAGCAACTAATTCGTTATAAGCTCCTCTGAAATTTGTACCATTGTCTGAATATATTATACGAGGTCTTCCTCTTCTGGCCACAAAACGACGAAAAGATAATAGGAAGGCATCAGTAGTAAGAGAGGAAACTAATTCGAGGTGCAAAGCACGATAGATGGCACAGGTATAGAGGACAACCCAAACTTTATCACCCCGTTTAATGTACAGGGGACCAACCAAATCTACACCTACCACTTCAAATACTGCTGCATCTTTCACTCTGTCAGATGGTAGAGAAACAGGATCAGTCATGGGAGATTTACTTTTAAATCTACGACATTTAACACAGGCATTCCATATCTTTCGAACAGTTCTCCTGCCACCTACTATCCAATATTTTTCACGTATTGTGCTTAAAAGCAATTGCGTGCCCGCATGATGATTCTTTAAATGAAAATGTTCTACAAGTCTTTGTGTAAATATACAATTGTTAGGCAGTAAGATTGGCGAAAGAAAAAGAGACGTATCTATGCGCTCAGTTATTCGTGTTTTCACACGAATGATGTTATTATGATCTCTGAACACACAGAGGTTTGAAATTAACTTTTCATCTACAAAACACTGAGCTTGATCAGATCGGATCAGCTGGATCTCAGCACTCTCTAACTCATCTAAAGACAAGTGTCCTTTTTTTCTGTCACCCCCCAATTTTGCATCTAACATTATTAATAAACCTAAGAACCCAGGCAACTAATCTTAAGATTGAAGGGAATTTCCAAAATTTCCTAGCATACCATGGCAACTTTTCCTCCGACAAATTTAAATTACACAATCTAACTCTTTTTCTTTCTAATGAAATTTCGCAAGTATCATAATCAGGTAACTTTGTTAAGGGCCAAGTATCTGGTGACTCTACCAACCACAATTGACCTTCCCACCAATGTGACTCAACTAAATGACCAGGTGAACATCCTCGAGAATTTAAATCGGCCGGATTCATTTTTCCAGGCACATGACGCCATTCACTATTAGGAAAGAGATTTTTTATTTCTTTAATCCTATTTGAAACGAAAACTGACCAAACTCCCTTTTCCCTTAACCAATACAGTGCAACCAAGGAATCAATTCAAAAGACGATTTCCATTTCAGTAATATCAAGAGATTTCTGTACCGAATGTGCCAACCTGGCACCAATACAACACGCCATCAGCTCTAATCTGGGGGTTGTTACCTGCTTTAATGGAGCTACTCTCGCTTTTGCCCTAACAAGTGCAACCTTTACACCCTGCAAAGTGTTCGATTTAAAAAATATGCAAGTAGCGTAGGCCTCCTTACAAGCATCGACAAAAACATGCATTTGTGTGCTATCGTTAATTTCAAAATAACGAGGAATTTCCACATCTGAAAGTATCTTTATTTCATTCCACTATTTAAAAAAGGGCTTCACTATCTCATCTGGCAAAGACGAGTCCCATGATAATTTTAATTTCCGTGTGTTTTGCAACAATATTTTGGGTGTTAGAGTCACAGAACACAGTATACCTATTGGATCAAAATTTTTTTGGACAGTTGCTAAAACAAGTCTTTTAGTTATTTTCGTTTCACTTGATAAACTTTCAAAATCAATTTTACACTTCAAAGTGTCCTTATCAAGATCCCAGATTATCCCTAATAATTTCTTTGTTCCTGTACTTTTGGATATGTGTTTACTTTCTACATTACTTTCCCAATTACGTTAATTAAAACACCCACGTGACAAAATTTTCCTAGATTTTAAAACAAATTTTTCTTGTTGTGCAACATCATTCACTCCCGTAACGCAATTATCAACATAAAACGAAAGTTTTAACTTAGAGCCTTGTTGAGAATCCTCTGCTGGCACATTTTCCAGCAAGTGCGTAAGTGCTGCAGCTAACAAGAACGGACTCGACGATACACCAAAAACCACTCGGCAATGACGATAAACAATTTCCTCTCCCTCGTCAGGGTGAAAGAATCTCAAAAAATCTCTATGCTTAGGGGCAATTCCCAACTGAAGGAACGCTTTCTCTATATCGGCAGAAAGTCCGATCGGGTAACTACGAAACCTGTCTAAAATATCTGGTATTTACTCAATTAAATTTGGACCTTTATACAATAAGTCCTTTAAAGAACTCTGGCCAGTTTCACGAGCTGACGCATCGAAAACTAGGTGAATTTTACTTGTTATGCTATCCTTTTTCACTATTGGTCAATGCGGCAAAAAATATGAATTTTCGCTTTCCCTTTCAATTTTTTCTATAATTTCTAATTTTCCCATTCTTTAAATACAGCTTTATAATCATCTAGAAACCCATTCTGTTGTGCGCGTTCATACATCTTTTTATGCCGCTTCCATGTCAATTCTTTGTTGGAAGACAGATTTACTACATCCGATTTAAAAGGCAAACAAAGTTCGTATCTACCATCCGGCAGAATTTTCATACTGTTTTTAAATTCTTTAATCACCTTTAAATGTTCACTTTTTTCATTTAACTTTTGAATTGGTCAAAAATTCCCATGCTTTCGAGATTCCATAATTCATTAACAGACAACTCTTTAACAAATAAAGAAATAACACTTATAAAACAGTTTCACACTCTTCATTACATTTACCAAATATTTCCTGCTTCCCAGTCAAAACAAAACCTAGGCGAGTTCTTAATAAAAACAAACCCGATTCCAATTCAATAGAACCTCCCATAAACAGCAAACCCTCAACATACGTCCCTAGCTATAAATCTATTTCGCAATCCTTATATGCAAGATCAGATAAAATAATCCCCCTTCTATTCAATTCATTAATTACAAAAGGGTTACACACTAACTTTTGGCACTTTGCACCAAATCTTTTTTTTTTTTTAAAACAGCTCGACGTGAAGCGGGAATGATTCATCCAGCGAACATATTAACAATTCATAAACATTGTGCGATTGGTTTTGCGTTTCTCTCCCTCCGAAAAGCTGATATAGCATTTTTATCTTATTATTTGATTTAAGGCCTAATTTTTGAATAACATGTTTTAAAATATAAGAGTATTGAGATCCGCTGTCGATCAAAGCTCTAACTTTTATTATTTTTTTATTTTAGCACAAACATAAACAACTAAAGTCATAAGAAACACATTATTTTTATAACTATTAGATAATGAATTTGTCTCAATACCAGAAGATTTCTGATTAACATTGCTTTTCGCTTGATCACACATTAAATAATGATGCGGTTTTGCACATTATAAGCACGAATTTTTTACCTTACAGTTCTTAGAAAAATGGAAAACAGAAAAACAACCAAAACAGGCTCTGTTTCTCAATACACACTTTTTCTTTTCATCTAAAGTCATTTTTCTAGCTTCTAAACATTCCTTGGAGGGATGTTTTTTATTGCAAAATATGCATAATAAATTTTGCTTACCTGTGCCAATCCTATCATATGTGCTTACCAAGGTAGCTGCAGAGGTGAACCTATCTGGTTTATTGATATCTTTTTTCTTTTGATTGATAGGAGCTGAAAAATTATTCCTAGCAAGTTCAATCATTTCGTCATTTTTAACTTCATTAATAATTTCAAAGTTCAACCTTCACTCGGAGTATCCTCTTTGAATTTTTTGCTTCTTTCAAATGCTAATAATATGTCTTCAGGTAGACACGATTCCACTAAAGGACTCAAAAATTCGCCATACTTGTCCTGTGTCCGTCCCAGGCTCTCCAGAGCTCGTATCTTTGCTTCCAGTTCATCATACAACGCTGGGAGATCTGTTTTAGAGCGTCCTGTAGCTGCGTTTTTCATGACCATTGACAGTAAATCTCTTATATAGATTTGCACTAGATCTTCTCTTCCGAAACGTTCTTGGAGTTGAGCTATTGCTTTCGGATAGTTGTCCGCTGTTGCAGGAAAGCTCTCGACAACTCGAGCCGCCTTTGAATTTTGCACAACGACCTGCAACAGGCATTGGAACTTGTCCTCGTTCGGCAAACTTTCATTTTCATGAATCTTTTTAAATTGACTCCAAAATGTCAAATAATCCTTAGAATTGCCGTCGAACTTTTTGAGCTCTATTTTCGGAAGCTTGAACTTTCTTTTTTCAGGGACATCTTTATTTTCGTTTTCTTTCACAGATAGTCTTTCAATTCTAGCACAAAAATCCGAAAATTTATCTCGTTATTTTCCCGCTTTTATAAAGTCTTCTTCATATGCTACGTCACCGTTTTCCTCTGCCAAAATTAAATTCGCTATATCCGATTGGCACTGTTCTAAGCGAGAAAATTTGTCGCCTATTTGTAGTCTCAAAATCGAAAGTTCAGTTAAATCAGGAACTTCTTTTGTAAGCTCCTCTTCGACAGTTTTAGCACTTAGCGTAAACGATGTACGCAGCTATTTTCGTTGTGTTTTTAACTGTGTCACATCCATTTTTCTCTCAGGCTAAGAATAACAAACTGAAACCAAAACTTCGCCCCACGTTCGGGCGCCGAATAATTTATGAAGCTTAAACTCACAGCAGCACAATTCTTTAAAATATTATAGCAGGGCTGATATCTACCCGATGTCAAGTTTCGGTGTAAATAACCTGCGAATACTGAATAGACAAGGATGTGACACATAAAGCATTTAATGACGGACAATAGCAATACACAACGTTACAACAATACGATTGAAGTACATCTAAAGTAAGATCAGAACAGCTACAAAAAGCGACGTCATTCGCTTGACGCTGAGTGGTTGGAGAGGGGATGCCATTCGCAACAGAGAGAGAAAGATTACAACCCAAACATCCATTCCTTCTCCGGGATTCAAACCCAGGCCCTACGGCACCGCCAGTGTACCGGACGGGCGGCTCTGAATTGTATTGAAGCTTTTGTAGTGATGAAATACAATCAACACCGCAATTACCTCGTTCTTCGAAAGTCATTTTGATTCTGAGAAATGAATCTAACATTGCAAGGCACATTCGAATTTTTAATTTGCTTACGTCGCTCTCAAAAATACCCTTTCCACAGTAGTATTAATTATGAGGAGGCTGAAAAGCTTTAAAGCAAATGTAGTCAAATCTTTTAATAATGGATTTCCATTTGCGTCTTTTATATTAAATATCTGACACCAAAATAATGCTCCATCATTTAAAAGCTCAGATTCTGAATGAAAAACATCTTTCAACAGCATGTTAAAAATTTGTCTCCACTGATTCTCCAGAACATCCCATTTATATTAATTTGCTAATTATAAGGGCATTCAAAAAGACGTATCCAAAATCAATTTCCTAAAATGTTCCATGTTTTTACGGAGTTTCCTCATGCTTTCATTGGTGATTAAAGTCACCAATTTTTTTCCTTTTATTTGTGATTTTTCCCAAATAAGTCACTTTTTTCGAACTTCTTCCAAAATTTTTATGTGTGGTTGAAAGTAACAAAAACTAGCGGACCATCAAATAAAGTAGTGTAAAATTCGAGAATTAGCAATAGGATAAAAAAAAGCAGTGAAAAGTTTTTAAATGTATCAAAATTTGCGAAAAATCTAACGATCTGGCAGCATTGCGCGCGGGTGGAGAACGACAGTTAAAAGTTGCAAGTAGAAAAAGTTATTGTTTGAAAATAACTTTTGTCATTTAAAATCCAAATGCTAGCTGAACAGCAGTACTTCTAAAATTATGTACATCATCAGCGAAAACAGGTGTAAATTATAACATGTGAGCAGTGTAGTGATATAATCTATATAAGCAAGTAACAACCTCCGCACTATGGTGATCGTTTTGGGGTAGTGGTTAAGTTACTCGGTTTCGGACCCAAAGGTCCCGGGTTCTGTGACACCGTATAAGAGTGCCACGTCAACAGAAATAAACAATGATTCACTGATCAGTTTATTGAAAATGACAATAATTACTCTTGCTGTATACAAAAACAATAAATTAATGGTTAAATAAGAATCCATGACATCGATAATATTTATTATTGAATTATCTGAAAGTAGTGATGAGTATAAAAAATGAAACGTTATTCTAAAATTTTACTGGGCTGGGAAACTGGAAACTTTTAAACTAGAGGCTGGGAATTTCCACCACCAAATCCTCTTTTCTACCCAAAAGTCAAACGCCAAGGCGTATACTTGAGAGGAACCTGTTAGTAGTAACCATATATATATGCCATATAATTCTCGGGAAAATTCCGCGTATTAATATATTGTATAAAGGACATTTGGCTTTTTTTGGAATGAAATGTTGTTTGGAATGTTTTCTGAAAAAATTACCAGTACAATTTCAGCAGTAGGTTGAACGATTTCTCGAATTCACATTTTAGAATTTTTTATTTCAAAATCAGGTAAAATAAAAAAAAACTGTGTGTGTCGGCTCCGACGGACGACTGGAGTTAACTCCTTAAGTACGGTTGTCTTTGATTATATAGTAGGCAAACAGGGTGAATAAACGCATCTCATAATACTGAAATCATTCATGTATTTTCTTTATTCTATTCACATTTTTCATACTGATTCGGTAAAATAATATATATATATAATAATATACATGCTGCATGAATATGTTACTTCTAGTACATGAGTACATTCTTAAGAAGTTTGATTTACTTCACTATTATTATTACTGAGTGTTAGTTACATTCTAACGCCATTATGAATCACGGGAGCTAGAAGCTTGTGGTAACTAAAGTATGATACGTGATCTTCAAATCGTGAAAATATCTCATCAATGGCTGGGCCATACCCAGTCGTCCCTAGTGCTCTAACAGACAAAAAATCCAAATTATATATATATAAGCTCTGATTTTAAAAATTGAGCTAAACTCAATCCTTCACTTTTATCGAAGTCAATATTGAAATCGCCATCAAGTATGAGTGGAAGTACATGGTACTGTTTTTTTTATCGAATGAGGCTGCGGATTGGTATTTTTACCATTGCAGATCTAGTACATCCCCAGAAGCTGGTAGCACTCTTTAGTGCGGCGCCATATATGCGGATACCAGTCGCCGCAGGTAATTTTGACGCCCAGTTTCCTCCCCAGATGGAGACACCTGAGCCCCTACAATGCGAACATGTACTAGGATTTAATTTTGCTGAGAGCACCCAAGCCAAACATACACTCTAGGGTTTTTTACATGCCATATAATCATGGTACATGGTACTGTTTCCTCAGTAGTTTTGAAACACCTTCTATATATGCTAATAATGTCTCATCGATATAATATTTTATGTTAGTAACATTCTGATATAATATTTATGTTAGTATTCTGACAGAAATATAAACTGCAATGACAACATTGGGTTAACCGTTAGGTAATGTGCATATCGGGCACATATATCTCCCAAATTAGATATAATTTGATTAACGTACTGGGTATTTCTTTTCACAAAATCATCATGTTTGCCAACACACTTATTTTGTGAATGGCGCACGTTTTGATAGATGGTGACCCCGACCTCATGATTAATACTTAGTCGTCTATACTACTGTATGCGTTTAAAATTTTTAATTTCAACTAATTCCTCATTGTTAAGCTTCTTTTCTATATTTAAAATGTATGTTTCTTAACATTATTACCCCAAAGATCCCGTGCATGTGCCCGGAGAATTTGGTATGGTAGAAAAGATAATCATATCCTCTCCATTCATTTTATTGATCACAATTTGATCAATTCTTGTAAGATGAACAGTAGAAAGCATGGTAAACTCAATCACCTCCGACAGCAGCTACTGACTTAAGATAATGCTACAAATAAATATTCTAACGGAGAATATTAGTTATGTTGTTAAAATAAAGGTTATTTTTGATAATCATACTTTGTTAGTCAATACACCAAAACAGTATTAAATACACACCGCCAAATTTGGGGATTTTCAAATGTTTTAGTCAACTTCCTTGTAAAAAGAGCTAAGTCATGAAGTGTCGATGCACGAAAAATCTGTCAATGCTCAAATGTTCTTCCGTTGGTGTAGCGTGGAAGTTAGAAGAGGGGGTGCCAGCTCAGGTGTCTTTCTCGTCACTGGACAATGGTTCAAAATTACAAGGTCAATCGCCAAAAGTCCTCGAGTAGCTGAATAGTGTGACGTTAATACTTACTCACTACAGATGATAAATGCTTTGATAATAAATCTAGAATTATCCATCTGTATATAATTAATCTAGAATTTTCAACAACCAAAACATCTTGAATCGTAGGATTCCTGGAAAGGGGTGACTATGAATTGATATCTAATCTGCACCACTTTGACTGAACAGAAAATTGATCAATCAAGAGTTCATTAGGGGCATAAGCATTTAAATTAAATCAACATTTCAAAATTTAGCATTTTATATATAAAAAAAAACTAATAAACACAATTCAATACAAAAAAAAAACTCTAGTTTGCTAATGCTTTTTAGAATCCTATATGATTTTATTCTTTTTTTAAGCACTTGTATATACATTTGTGTTGCTGTTGTTGTCATGTCCTTCCCGAATGGAAGGAATGAAAGTTGCCAGAACCTTGTGAGGCAGGTTGGACTGTTTAACGATAAATAGCGACACCACCTATCTCCACCTCCACAATTTAGGCATGGAACGGGAGGGTAGGGAAATATTCTCCAACCCTCTGCATTCGCAGTTTCTGCTGCGACTACCCCAAAGACTTTCGGACCCATTGATTTAACGAGAACGCACTCCGTGTGTACTCGGAGGGTATTTGGTGGCATCGAACCAAGGCCCTCCGATCTGGAGTCCGATGCTCTAACCACTACGCTACCCACGGTTCAAATACATTTGTGTAAAATAATTAAATGATTTTTTTTTCTGAAAATGGATATAAGGTGTAAAAATTCTTTTCAATGAAAATGAGTGATTTCCATTTTGAACCATATTCAGCCACAAATATAGGAAAAAATTATAATTGACATATTTTAAATGTACATGTAAAAATTAAAATAGAATTTGCAATCAGACAATTATGAAACAACAAAATTTATGTGCACCTTAATTCATTCTTTTCTAATAATAAACATTTTAAAACATGTAAATTTCAAAAACTCAGAAAATGATTTTAAAAATGTTTTATTATTGCTAAAGGTTGATTATTATAACAACTGCAAAATTTTAAAATGAATGTTGAAAAAAATGAAAAAAGATTATGTTCTAAAAAGCACTTTTCTTCTTGCAAAACAAGAATGAATGTTTTAATCGACAAGACGTCGATTTTTTTTAAGAGGTCATAGCCAATTTTTAAAAGATTATAGCATTAATTTTACATTTGTTTATTAAAAATTACTAATAAAAATATGATTAGTAGCAGTTTGTTAACTTCAGAACATAAAACAAGAATAAGTATTAAGAAAAATTACTTAAAAAAATCAATTAATTCGTAAATTCTTTACTTTAGAATATCATACATAGTATGATTTATAACATACTACATTCTGCTACCTTTTAATTATCAGATAAGAACAATATACCGTACTCATACACATGTAATCTTATATGTATTCTAAAAAAATTCATATTATTAATTTAGAAGTTAAAACCCTCGAATAAAACTCAATTTTTTCAAAAATATGTTTCTATTAATGTGTGTGTGTTGTGTGCGCATGTTGTTTGTGCATCTGTTGTTTGTGCGTCTGTTGTGTGTGTGTGTCATATTTTAGAAATTAACATCTCGAAAATCTATAAAAATACATGAAAAAATTTCCATCATCTGTACATGTGTAAAACTGTTTTATCTTTCCCGAGCATTTCAAATGATATTTCTTCTTGAATATCCACATCCAACCTAATCTTTGGCTGGAATCTATATTTGCTGAAGTTTTATTTCTCTCCATAAATAGAACACCATTGGAGGAGTCGAAAGTTTTCTGGCAAAACGCTTCTTCCATTAAAATATCTTTAACCTTTTCTTCAGTTAATGAGCTGATATCAAATTGATATTTTCTAATAAGGGATGCATCTAAAACATTTAAAGAAAGATTAAAATTAGAGTAATTCCTTCATACATGAATTATATTATGTGTGTCATTGTAAGAGTCCCCCCCCCCTCTAAAACATAAAATTAATAAACAATATCAAGAAATTAAAACAATTCTTTGTTGAGAAGACAAATGGTTATTTCTATTCGTTATTTTAAAAACATACAAAAAACTTACCAAATTCCAACTTCGTATTACAAGTAGTAAATAATAATAATATTTTTAATTCCATGAAAACAATGATCAAAATTATAAGAGCAAATATTTCTACTCTTCTGTTAATCTTAAATTAAGACTTATTTGCAACATGATCTTTTGACAATACCTTTTTTTTTATTTATTCAATACGTCTGTCGTGGTATTATTGAATCTACAATTTTTACTTCGCATTCATTCTCCGTTTCTCTTATTAAGATATCAATAATTTTTAATCACAAAGAAATTGGAAATTTTAGCGTCTTAGAGCTCACTATTCAGATAATTATTCCTCTAGTATAATTTACTGAAAGAAAAATCATCAAATTTCCTTTTATCAAAATTAACAAAAGTATTTTTCACCGAAATGTACATGTGTAAACTCATCAAAAAATTTCTCACCGAATAGAGTATATGACTACCCTAAATTTTGAATTTTGCCAAAAACTGACAAATTCTTTTATGGTTTTATTTTGTAGACCATCTTGTTAGCTTCATAAAAAATACCAAATGTATCATCTTCCGTTCATTAGAACAAAAACTGCAAGTGATTTAGTAAAAGCAGATGCCATTACTTTAAGCAAGTTGTCATACTTTAAAACTCGTTTTGGACAAAATATGTTTTTCGAAAATGCTCAAACGGGGGCAGAGATTGCTAAAAAAGTTTTGAACATAATTAACCGAAATTCTTTGTGTAAATTCTGTATAATATTAGAAGTGTTTTAATTTTCAGATTTATCTATCACTGTTTTATTACAAAATTTACTGCGATTCAGCACGTCTGCTCATCTGGAGGGAACGAAGCACCAGATATCATCAATCTGACACTATTGAAAGACACAGTTACCGAGGTGGTGGAATAATGGTTTGGGCAGAGATTTTATTCGGTAGTCACACTGACTTGCATGTGTTCCAGGGAGGACCTCTGACTGGTGTCAGATATCAGGGTGAGATCCTTGATCCATATGTCCGCCCGTATTTCGGTGCAATTGGCAATGACTTCATTCTGATGGACGATAATGCCCAACCTCACCAAGATGTAATTGTTGAGGAATATCTTGAGGTTTAAAGCGAAGGAAATGGCCAGCTCAATCTCCAGACTTAAATCCGATAGAGCATCTTTGGAGCTTCGTTGGTAGACAGGTTGCTACTTTAAGTCCTCCTTCGAGGTCCTTAGGAGAGCTGGAACAAAACTAACTCCGTGTCTGGTCTTCGCTTCCCATTTCGCTTAATTGGCAGCATGGAAATCTGATGCCGCCAATCCATTCAAGCTAGGGTGAGCATATCCTTTATTTAAACCCATTTTTGTTATTTTTCAGTGACATTTTATCACATAAAACTGTGATTATTATTTTTTCCAAGAATAAACTTTTCCAGTGAGATTGCCTTTTTTGTTGTAAATGATTTTGGAATTTTTGTTATATAAACTTCTATCTTTCACTCAATACTAAACTGTTTTGTAAACATGTCATCCAAATTTAATGTTTCTACATTCATTCATTTGCAAATAAGGCCCAAAAAACCAGCTGTTCCTCAACCTTTGGAGGCCAGTGAATTTTATGTTTTAGAAAAACCAGAGCAGTTTATCTTAGCTATTATATGAAATTGCTTAAAAAAACAGTGATTATATTAACATAACGGACTATAAATTTTCTAATAAAACAGTGACTGATAGAAGGTTAAAACACTTCTACTATCATACGAAACATACACACAAAATATCACACACACACACAGTTAACTATTTCCAAAACTCTTTTAGCAATTTCTGTCTCCGTTTGAGAATTTTCGACAAAACACATTTCGAGCAAAAGGTGTTTTAAAGTATGACATCTTCCTTAAATTAATGGCATCTGCTTTTACTAAAACCCTTGAAGTTTTTGTTCTAGAGAAAGGAAAATAATAAACTTGGTATTTTTGAAAAGCAAATCAGATGGTCTATAAAATAAAATCGTAACAAAATTTGTCAATTTTTGGCAAAATTTAAAATTTTAGAGTTTAGTCGGATACCTTAAATTCTATATACAAACTTGCTGCACCCTACCACGCGTTGCTGTGGCTCAGTCTGATTAAACAGAAAGCACATGTTTTCAGTATGTTTAAACATTTTCATTAGAGGCATGATATTCTATTTAAGAGAAATGCATAAATATATATACACAAAATTCTTCACCAATGTGATCATTTGCTACTTGTTTACGAAATACTTGAAGTTATTACGACTTATTTTTGTCCTTATGTTATGAACCTAAATTTATTTAAATTGTATTCAAAGTGGAGACCTCAAGTTTGAAGATAAATTTTAAATGGCTTTGCTCTGGATTCCTCGAGGGCATTGGGTTAGTTTCACAATACTTATGGATATTTCATTTAAATCAGAAGTGTGTTCACAAATGCACATTTCTTCAACGAATATCAGTAGGTAGAAAAAGCCGATTCTGCTGTAAAGGCGGCGCAGGCAGGGAGGCGGCGCAGAGTTGAGTTGTTTTCCTCCTGAGAAGGCGGCGGGGAGGCAGCGCAGACTTGAGTTGTTCATCCTGTTGATGGGTTGAGTTGTTTCCCTCCTGCTATGATTTTGGTTTTCGAGTTGATGGGGGAGTTGAGTTGTTTTTCTCCTACTATAGTTTTGGTTTTCGAGTTGAGGGGAGTTGAGTTGTTTTTCACCTGCTGTTGAGTTGTTTTCCTCCTGCTGCTAAGTTGAGTTGTTTTTTAAATGTGTTAAAAAATTGTATAGGAATGTTTAAAGTGCTCATGGCGCCACCTATTGGTTAAACTATACACTAATTATAGATTTTAAAATGATTGAAAAAATAACGCTCAAATAAAAAAATTTAAAAAAATAAATCCAGATTCAAACTCACAGCCCCAGAACAAAATGTCTCCATAGGACAATAGTTTTTCAGTTACGCTAACCATTGTCCTATGAAGGCATGCAGACCTGAAGAAAACTTAGGTTTATATAATCTCATGAATTTAATTTTGCTGGCGAAGCAGATGGCGACATTTTCTTAATTAAAATGAAATAAAAAATATTTCATTTATATTATTTTAATAATTTGTAAATTTTAATTCAGTATAATGATTACACATACACAGTAAAAATGTGACGTAGAATACTCGTAATCAGCGTGAACGGTTTACGATTGAACTTGTCTTAGCTTGTCTGATCTTGATTCTACAAGACGGCGACTGAATTCTACGTCAGAAATTATCTCAATGCTTAGAGCGGATGGATACATTGTTGGCTTTAAAAAAGTTTATTTTTATAAATCTGAAGAAGAAAAAAATGTTTTTTTTTATAAATATGGTTATATTGTTAATTTTTTTCATACTGCTTTCTAGTTTAATTTATGTTGAAATAGTTTCATTTTAAAAGATAAATATCAATATACGTCTTTCAAACAAATTATCTTAGTATGTTAAGCATAACTGATATTTTAAATATATTTTGTATAAAAGTAAGGAAAAATTTATGTTTATGTGTTTAAAGCAAACTCTTTGCCTTTTCCAAAGAGTATAAATTGTATAACTATTCATTGCAATAACCATTTAGTTAAATTATTTTTTTCTTAATTGAATAGAAATAAAAAAAATATTTATTATACATTGCTTTAATAACAAATTGTAAATTTTAATTCGGTATAATGATTACACATACACAGTAAAGATACAAAGTAAATTGTTTATTCAGAAACCAACATCTTGTATTACATTTTACATTACAATCGTATATATATATATATATATATATATATATATGGAAAAAATTTTATATAAAAAATAGAACATAACAGGGGGAAAAAAATAAATAAAATTAAGATCAAATCTAATGAAATACAAATAAGAACCTAACGAGTCAAAATGCAATTTCGGACTTAGGACCGAATAAGTGGGGTTAAACTAGTTTGAAGGCGCCAACCTTCCCCCTTTGCAACTCGGTAGGAAAGACCAAAATAAAATAAATAGAAATTTAAAGTATACAAAATCCAAAATATAAAAAATCCAAAGTATAAAAAATCTCATAGAAATATGAAAGAACAACCAACTACTATTAAGCAAAAATTCTCCCAAAATGTTTAAGCAGAAAAATATCAAAAGAATTACCCAGTAAAAGGATTCTTCCAAAAAGATTTTAAAACTTCTGCTCACAGAGCTTACACCAGGAAATCCAACACTCTTTAAACCGATGGAAAGCTTATATATGTTGTGATAAAAATCTAAATTGCACTTAAACGCATCCTTTATACCAGCTTGTAAGGAAGACGCCAAGAAAGATTACATTCAAATTTAGTAGGCTATAACTTGGTTGGTTGTCACAAATGTAGAAAATTGGTTGGTTGTCAAAATGTAGAAATTTGGTTTGGTTGCTAAAAATGTAGAAATTTTTCACATTATAGGATTTTTAAGAAGGGTGTTTAAAAAATAAACAGTGTGAAGAGTGTTAAAACAGAATCTTCACAGCAAAACCACTAAAATGCTGACTTTGAAATCTTATTGTTGTATGGTGGTTTTGAAATCAGAACTAGCAAGACGATTAATGTATTTGTGATGAATATATGTTCTTAAGAAGTTAAAAGGATAGTCATGATCTAAGCAGCATTGGAAGAATTTCTTGATATTATTAAATTTATCTATTTTGTTGGTAGTTAAGTTATCATTCCTAAGTAAAAAATTCAAAACAATATTTCTGTAAATTGATAGATGCAAATTGCTGTTCCATACAGGAATTTTAATTACATGGAAACTAAAAGAATCTCTTTTGTCATAAATGTTACAGACTACTGTTACTACTATTGTCAATAAGATGCAAGTCTAAATCTAGGAATTCAACCTTATTAGAGTTAAAATTAGTTTTAAGAAGGTTGAGATTGTCAGGGTAGAACAAAATATTTGGTTTGAATTCACTATTTTTACCAAAAACTATTACATCATCTATATAACGGTATAATAAGAAAGAATCATCAAAAATATGATCAATTTCGAAAAAATGTAAATATAAGTTAGCTAAAGTATTACTGGCCGGACCACCCTGCGGCAATCCTCTAATCTGTTTAAAAATTTTTTTTTTTTTTTTTTTTGATCAAATGCTATGAAATGTTTTTGTAAAACAAGACCAACCAGGATATCAAATTTTTCCTTTTTCATTGAATTATGCAAATCATATTTATCATAAATTAAATGTAGAACTCTAATCATATCATCTATATCATAGAATTAAAAAGGTCCTCGAAGTCAAAGCCATGCATGGAAAAAACTGTCATATCCTTCGTGACTCTAACAATCTCTAAGCTATTTTTATTAT
>BMAO01020101.1:0-32332 GCA_019973975.1 Trichonephila clavata | reverse complement strand
ACTCTGAACTGTTTCTTCTTCAAGCCTTTGCGGACGATCTCGCAGTAGTCTCTTTTGGCCTCTCGCGTAGGGAACTTGAGAATAATACTAACAAAATCTTAAGTTTAGTCGATTCTAAGCTTTCCGAGCTTAATTTGTCAATAGCAACTGCCAAAACCGTTTCTGTTGTTTTCCGATGTCCCTTTCTTCAATGCGGTGGCTTTCGTGGGAGCTCAACCTTCAGGAGAAATCCTATTTTTAAATTTGGTCCGAATTCCATCCATATCGCCAAGTCATACAAATACTTGGGTGTCCACATAGACAATCTCTTATCTTGGACTCCCCATATAAATTCCATCAAAGATAAGATTCTCTCGATTTCCTCCAACTTTCATCGTGTTTCCAAAAATTTCAATCACCAGCATATTTCCCTAATGAAACTTTGGTATAATTCTGTAGTACAACCAATCATCTCCTACGGAGCAGGAGTATGGGGTGGATTCCTGACCTCTGTCCAGATACAAAAACTTAAATCCATTCAGAGGATTTACTTATTAAAAATTACCAAAGCTTATAAAACCTCTCCTACAGATGCTCTTAATATCCTATCAGGGATTCCCCCATTCATATTATTATTCGCTCTCTCTACTTTAAGTTCCAAATTTGGAACAACAGGAACGATCTCCTTCCAGGTCTTATCCCAGCTTCGAAGTTGGACTCTTATATTTCTCTTCATCAGGTGCCTCCGGATTTTCTTTCCTTCCCTATCAATACTTTCGAGGGCCCATCTGAGTGGGAAGTGTACACTGACGGTTCCAAAATCGGTTCCGAGGTTGGTTTCGCCGTGTGTATTTTTTATCGGGGCTTTCCCTTTAAAACGTATCTTTTTAAAATTCAAAATTTCAATTCTGTTTTTCAGGCAGAGTTCTCTGCCATCGGCCTCTCTGTCTGTTGGGCAGTTCATCATAATACTAAAATTCACATCTATACTGATAGTTTCTCCTCTATTCTCTTTCTTAATAATCTTACAAATAAATCTAGCTATCTCAATTCTATTAAACTTAAATTGTTTCAATTCCGGAACTATTACAATCTTTACTGGGTCAAAGCTCATAACAATAACATCTATAATGATTACGCCGATTTTTGTGCAAAAAAGGCTGTTTATGATGGTGAAGTGTTTTCGGTCCCTGCTCCTCGCTCCTATCTCTCTAGTTCCTTAAATAAATTTGTCCTAGAGTCTTGGACCTCCTATTGGAATGATTGCAATACGGGGCTTAGGGTCAAACGCTTTTTTAAAAATCCTAACTTTAACATTCCTCCAATTTCTAAATATCTGGTCCATTTTCTAACTAATCATGGCCCTTTCCCCGCTTACTTGCACAGGTTCAATCTTCTTTCCTCTCCAAATTGCATTTGTGGGTCGCCCGGGGACGCCGACCATTACGTTTTCCACTGTCCCTTCACTGCCGATCATCATCTTGTTAATCCCAATCCAAATGCTCTTTCCCCTTGGGTTAACTCTGTTACTAATAATCGCACTATCCACAATAAATTTATTTCTTGCTTTGTGATTTCAAATTCTATTTGTGATAGGCTATCTTAAGCCCTCCTTTTTTCTGTTTCTTGGCCTTCCTCTTGCTATTCCTTTTCATTTTTTATTTCAAAAAATTAATTTGGTTTTCTCCCGGCCATTTGCTGGATCTCGTCATTTGGCCAATGTCTCCCTCCCCTCCCTCCTTCTTCTTTTTTGAATGACTGGTTTGCATTCCCTCTCTGTTGTTTTCATTGCCTTGGGGTGCAAAGCTTTTGGAGAGGGGAGGTCATTGGATATGGTGCCTCCCCTTTGGCACCCCCTGCGTCTTTTGGGACGTCTTCCAAGATCCCACTCTGCTGCCGCTCCTGAACCGACTTGAAATATATGGTGCGTCTAAGAGCCAGCCTATAAAATTTAGGCTTCTTCAACAGTTAGCTGGTGGCAACCTAAGTTGGAGGAAAATAGAAGAAAGAGTCCAGTAGCGGGGGACTGGAAGCGCTTCAGCTAAAAATAGCTTCGGCAGTCAGGGAGTGGGGGGGGGGGTGATAGTTTACGTGGTGGTCGAGAGACCAGAGAGGAGGAAAAGGCAGATCTTGCTTTCGTTTCGTTTCGAAACGAAAACGTTTGCAGGGGGGGAGTGATTTTCGTTAGAATCGGCTTTGCAAGGTCGTTGCTCTGTGTGGCATCCGATGTGTCGATGGGGGAAGGTTTCTATAGTCGTTTTGATTGTTGATCGTCAGGTTGGGATGGCGGAATGGAATTTTGTTGCGAGTTCTGCTATCAGGGTGTGTATTGGTTCAACTTTCAGTTCTTCCGGCCATTATTGCTCTTTCCAAAATATAACAAAAAAAAATGTCTGGACCTTTGCTATCTTTTTCTTCCCCTTTCTCGAACTCCCATTCAGGAGGGGTTTCCTCGCTTCTCTTATTACTTTTTTCATGTCTTTCCTGTCTCATTAGTTAGACAGCGTCAGTGTTTGTGTTTTGTGTGTGTGTGTGTGTGTTTTTTTTTTTTTTTTTTTTTGTATTTGCAATGTTATACAAAATTGTAAAGCTTTCCATCTGTATTCCCCCCCTTTTCTCAAGAATTTTGTGGGGAGGGTCCCTCCTTCGGGACCACTCTGTACACTTTTTTGTTTTCTTTAATAAAGTTACATCTCGGAGGGTCGATTCACAGCTCGAAACCCTTGGGTGGGCTTGATTCTCCGAGTAAGTAAAGTAAAAAGTAAAGGCGTGGTAAATCTAACGTCGAATGTAAACAAACACGGAATACTGATAGACTTAAAATAGCGTTGCAATCGTTTGCAACAAAATTGTTTGAAATAATTATCAGTAAACTGTGTCTTAGTTAAACAGATAATTAAAATTTTGGTTTTTGAAATTCCATTTTAGGGAAATAATAATTAAACACTTCATATATATGTCGCTCACTTCCGGTCCAGATGACATTACTTCCGGTTTCGTTTTCAACTACTATGACTTATTAAAATTGCTATATCTAGAGTTATAGTTTACGTAATATTAAAATAAAGACTGTTTTTGAATCTTATAGGTTGGGGCTTTGTTTTACAAGCATAAAAAAAAATTCGACATGTTTGTCAAAAAACAATTTTTCAACCTAGTCGGATACCTTAAATGAGTCCACCGTGCTTTATGAGTAGCCTGGTCAGGGCTCATTGTACTAGGAAGTTCATTAATTTAAGAGCAATGTATCAACAATTTAGTGTAGAAATCTATTAAATTACCAAATTTATCAATTTGTATTCCTTTAGATGTCATACGAAGGTGAATCAGAATATATTTTTTTTGTAATTGTAATTGTAACTTTTACTTATAACAAATAACAGAGATGTAGCGACCATTTTCGTTAAACTCTAATCATCTCTCGTGTCGTGTCTAACAAGAATAAAATATGTAACTGTTTTGTAGTACAAAACATGCATTGTTCCACAACTTCTTTGAACTGTCACGAAGTTGTTATATTAAAAATATAATACTGCGCCGATGTGTTTTTTAATTAGTGTTACACGCTGAGGCAACACGATGATTATTGGCGAGATAGCTCATAATTTTGAACCTCAGTCACGTGACAAGGATGATTCCTGAATCGAAATACCGCTCTCTTAGCTGCTACGCCATGCCAACTAGATGACTTTGAGTTTCGACGGATTTATGTGACCGTGGTAGCCAAGTGGTCAAGGCATCGGATCATGGCTAGTGTGTCATGAGTTCGAGCCCCAGTACCACTGAAGACCCACCGTGTAGGGGAGTGAGTGAGTGAGAGAATATTAACGTCGCACTGATTAGCAACACGAGGGCTTCTGGCGACGGTTCGCGTAATTTTGAACCATGGTCAAATGACGCGGACGACACCTGAGCTAGCACCACCCTCTTCTAACTACCACACCAACGGGAGGACGTTTGAGCTCTCGACAGATTTAACGTGCATCGCTCCCCTACACGGCGGGTCTTTAGTGGTACTAGGATCGAACTCATGACACGCTAGCTATGCCGTGTAGGAGAATTCAATTCCGTGGTTCAAAATTACGCTGTCCGTCGCCAAAAGCCCTCGTGTTGCTGAATAGTGCGACGCTAATATTCACTCACTCACCCACTCGACGGATTTATCGTATATCAGCCCCTTTAAACGACTGGTCTTCAGTTGCTCTAAAACTCGAATCTGCGATTCAGCCACTCTGACCACTCGTTCGCTACCAAGTCCAATCTACTACCAATATTACGTTCTTGTCTTAAATATATCCAGATAGTTCTTTTATAAAAACACTTCTGGACTTGTCGCAACTTTCCATTTTGTGATTATAGTTAATATCTAAACACAAAAATCAACTTTTAAGACCTAGATTAAAATATACGAAAGCAATTCGTAATGTAACCTCCGAATCGCTGTAAAAATCATACCAGGACAGAGGGGAAAAATTTATTTACATATCAAAGGTATAACTCTCATCTATATTTTTTAACATAGTCCTCTCCATTATTCAAGCACTTGTCGTACCTTTTTACCGATTAACCAATTCCTTCTATATAAAAAGCGACCACGTGCGATTTAAACCAATGTATTACAGTGTTTTTAAGTTCCTCGTCAGGGAATTGCTGTACACCCCATTCGTCTGGTACCTTCACGTAAATTCTATAGCAGTGCTTATTCGACTGGTTTTGTGGATCTCCGTGAGAATTTTTGGTACCCTAGGAGCACAGAACTTCCGGTAGCCTAATGCTACTTTGACTGTCTTATACAAAACTGTCCGAAAAATGTTTGGAAAGTTTTCATAAAAATCGGAGATTAATAAATTACAGAGCAAACAAATTTTTTCATCGATTACTTTCATGAGATCAGCACTCACTACAGACTCCGTGATTCCTCATGGAAGTTTGTTCTTTCATCCTTGAAAAAGCGTATCCATTGATGCACTACACCTTCACTCATAGTGTTTGGTCCGTATACGTCACACAATTCACGATGGATATCCGCTCCTGACAATTTTTTGACCCAAATAAATGTTATCACTCCTCGCAACTCACATTTTGCGGGAATTTCTATGTTGGCACACATTTTGTAACGTTGTAACTAGCAAACTCTTGGTCCTACGACATTCTCACTCACCGACTGGAAGTTTACTTAATCAGAGATTACTCGTGCATTCGATTGAGGTAGATCTGAACTGTACCTCCAGCACCACGCCCAAACGGCGGTTAGTTTCCGAATTGCCCTCGTATAAATTTAAGTTTTTTTTTTAAAGAAAAAAATACAATGATTAATTTAAACTTACTCGTCTAAAATTTTTTTAAGAAGAATTTCTTCTCTGGAGCTTCTGTCTCTAATTTTCAGTAACTTTTCGGCTTCTTTGACTAATTGTTTCTGAAAATTAATCCAAAATATATTAGATTCAATAAAAAATATCTTCATTTGAAATTACCAAAATTTATGGCTCAGATTGAAAAGAATGTTTTATTTTTTTCTTGTTTCTCAATAAATAAATAAATGCAGAAAATATGATTTTCTCTTATCATAAATTTAAATTACCTAGAAATAAATTCAGTTAAAGACTAATAAAAAGTTTTTTTCTCAGACTTTATCAGAGAAATTACTCAAAATCACTTTAATATTATTGTTTGTCATTCTGCTGTTAATAGAAACCAGAATGTGTGTGTGTGTGTGTAATTTATAATACACTCATGTCCATAAATTAAGGATAATTCAGAATCACACAGAAATTGAACTCTAAAATAAAAACTTCACCTGTAGAATTATCACACACATCTTGAAGAGGAATATGCAAATTACAGGAAACCACCAGATGGCGCGGATAGTACGCCACAATGACGAGAGTGTAAGAGTAGTATGTAAGGAGTGGTGGCAAAAGATAAAATTGTTCACAAGCGCTTTAAAAGACTTTCAGTGCAATAACCGCATAGTTATGGCACAAAGGAAGCATTTGGATGATTTTTTACTTGGTAGAATTATCGGAGGACTGGAATGGTGGATGTACCCAGCTCGAAGTATCCGAGGAACTTGGAATCGCCCAGAGTGTCATCTCCAGGCTTTGGCAACGATTCCAAGAAGATGGCAATGTGAGTAGATGTTACAGTACAGGTCGCCCCCGAGTTACAACGCCGAATGGGGACCGGTATTTGGCAGTTACTTTCAAAAGAAACAGATGGAGCACAGCATCAGACCTGTCTCGTCAGCTCTCTTCAGCTACCGGTACGACAGTTTCAAGGCAGACCGTGTACAGAGGCTTAGGGCACATTGGTCTGTATGCTCGTAGGTCTGTCAGATATGTTCCCCTTACCGCAACTCACTGTCGCCTGCGATTAACTTGGAGTAGAGAGCATGCATTGTGGACACCGCAACAGTGGTCTTGTGTGATGTTTTCCGACGAGTAGAGGTTTAGTTTGCAGTCTGATTCTCACCGGACTTTCATATGGAGAGCACCAGGTACCCGTTACCACCAAGAGAACACCATTAAACGACACCGTTACGGTAGTGCAGGATGGCTCATTTGGGGAGGAATTATTCTTGGTTCTAGAACTGACCTGCATGTTCAGAGTGTAACGGTGACAGGCCACATCTATCGGGATGTCATTCTGGAACAACATGTACGTTTGTTTCGGGGTGCCATGGGTGCTGAATTTCTGCTTATGGATGAAAAACGCCCGTCCTCACCGTGCAAACATTGTAGACGAATGCCTTCAATTGGAGTATATCACCCGTATGGATTGGTCAGCATACTCACCGGACTTGTATCCAATAGAGCATGTATGGGATATGCTTGGCCGACGAATTGCAGCCCGTCAACCCCTTCCCACCTGTCTACCGGAACTTCGGAGGGCATTGCTTGATAAGTGGTGTAATATTCCCCAAGATCAGATTGATAATTTGATACTCAGCATGCGTAGGCGTTGTAAGGCCTGTATTGCATCGTCCGGGAGACATACTCCGTATTAACCATCATACTAACCATACTGTACTGTTTTTTGTAAATAGGTTCTTTTTTGAAATTTTATCCAGGGAGTAAAAATCGCAATTTTTATTAATTATGTCAAACATATAGCATCTTTTTTGCTCTTTACTTTTTATTTTATAAATAGACTTTACAAATAAGTCATATTTGTTTTGCTTCTGTCTCTTTCTTTGCCTGAACTTCATTATCCTTAATTTATGGACATGAGTGTATTTTTTTTACTATAAACCACATCAAAGAAAATCACATTTCTCATTCGAAAGAATATAAAGATTGACAAATTTTATTTGCACTTGGAAATTTCGAAAATTAAAATTCTTACAGGAAAAGTTCGTTTTGATCAGATTGAATTAATTTATTTGTCAAATTATTTTATAAATTTTTAACATATGTATGTAAAGTCTTGTTCTAATGTAAAGTAAAGTCTATTTTTTGAAGAATAATAATAATGAGTATATACGAAATGTTACTTACAATGCGTTATATATATATATATATATATATATATATATATATATATATATATATATTATATTTATACAAGAGATATTTTTAGTCATTTAAAGGAATTATTTTTACATTTATGGCCGAAGAACGGATTTTTTGAATGTTGAAATCGATTTCGCAACACTTATGCTTACAACTGAACTTGTATGTATTTAATTGTCTTTTTTTTGCTGTATATATTTCTACGGAATCAATCGCATTTTACTACCAGCATTTATTTTAATAAGCATAAGTGTAATATTGAAACTAGTTAAACGTGAAACGTGTCGTAAAACTGAGAAACTTGGAATTTTCGCACTTTGTATGCGAGCTTTAAAATGACTGGAAAATTTCTTTTTTGTGCAAAACTTATTTATGCACACACACTGTGATTAAATAAGAGAATTGGAATAAGAAACTGTGTATCCAAAGTGACTCATTTTAAATGTTTTTATTTAATCTTGTTTCGTCATTATAAATATGAGCCGATTTCATATAACTTTATTATTACCGTATTTACTCGAATCTAAGCGACACTATTTTTCCAGTGCTAATGCTCCTGAAAATCGGGTGCAGCTTAGAATCGAAAGCAAAATATTTGTTAAATGTGAAAAAATTGAGTTTTCTCTAATTGCAAAAGGAAAAATGTAACCGTCCATTCTGACCACTTGCATTGATGTCTGTTATCCCATTCCGCAATTTATTTTCAGTATTCAGTCTATCTTTACCATAGTTGTCTGCTCATATTTAGAAAATATTTTTGTATACACTTCATTTTAATCACCTAAACATCAAAGATATCGGTAATATTATCAAGACGGGTTCACTAGGACGCAAGTATGAAAAGGGAGGCAATTTTAACAGAAAAAAAAACGGAAACAGAGCGGTGACAACTGGAAATATGAAACCGATGAAACAAATATTCCTCAATGGCGTAAGCAAAATGATATAGTTTTTAATAATTCTTTTATAATCTTTTATAATACATTCGTTTAAAAAATGTTGCATAACAAATGCATTGGATAGCATGGAAAACGACACTGTGTGGGCGACGTCGAAATTAATTCCGAAAAAAGTGTGTGAAAATGGGAGTGACAACTCATTTTCAAAACATAATACTGATGGTTTGAGTAATCATAGATTCATGTATGTATTTGAAAATTTTAGAAGAAATAAATTAATTAGAAATTTATTATTTCTCATTAACTTTTTTGAAATTAATAAGTATGGATATTAATGAACCTTTTATACGTTTTTTTCCTGCAAAACGTGTAGAGAATAGGAGGTGTGGCTTAGAATCGATTGCAACCTCTTTTCATAAATTTCTTTTAGAATTTGGTGTGCAGCTAAGAAATGATAGCGGCTTAGATTCGAGTAAATACGGTATTTAATTTTTTTAAGTGATCCAGTTCTTAACGAATTGGTTTTTCGTAATATGTCAAGGAAAAAAATATTTAATATCTTACAAATTTATTTTTTTTAAGGATTAAAATATTGAAAAAAATACACTGAGTGTGCTAAGAAATAAGCTTCATTATTTGTCTGCTAGACTAACTCTCGTTTACATGTCACGTGTGTAAAGTATGAAGAAAATACTTTTTTCGAAATGATGAAAGAAAATACGAGCTCATCATCGAAAAATGATTCACATAAATGTTCAAACAGACAACAAATGCAGTAAAATAATTGCTATAGACAAATTACACAATGCTTTTAAGTTCTCTTTTTCTTCTGTTATTCTACTTAGAGTGAAATTTATTCCATTTCATCAATTCTTTCTTCTAGCAGAGAACCTGCATGCATTTTCGTAAGTCTCCATAATTGCTTTATGCAAATAACATTAAGAAATGAAATGAACAACATGTCATTTGTACGTATTTTATATCTTACATGCGATCGAGAATAGAGATTAAATAAGAGGTAAAGGAGAATAGTGAAATTTAAATTTATTCGATTTTCTCGATTGCATGTAAGAAATGAATTACAAATGAACACACATTATTCGTGGATTAGAATTTAGATATCAGTTCGTGAATTATATATTACAACTTGCATTTATTCTAACCTTCTATTTAGTTAATTAGTATTTCCTTAAGATTATGGTCTTTTTCTAACATACCTTTTACTCTAAAAAATTGTAATGTAGATTTCGAATTGAATGATTAAATGTTAACCTAACAGGTAGGGTCAAATTCTATATGCTTTTATTTTGAAAATTGACTAAAATATATTTTTTTTACGTTTCGCAGTTTGGAATAAAATCAAATCTGGTAAAAGTATTATTTATATATATGAAGAATCCCAGCTTCTTTATATGTACATTTGCGTAAACATCCAGGTCTGGTACCCCTCAACCCATCTCCCGCATGATTAAGCAACATAACCTTGCCTCTTTCGCAAACCACGTGCATGAACTTCCCTCTCTCGTGACTGCCGCTTACTACAGTAAGCATGTTATAATCATGGCTGGGAGTACAGTGCGATTTATTAACTCATTGTAATAAACTAAAATGGGATCAATGGCTGCGTACTTAATTAATCACAATGTGTCACAAACCCCGCTGTTAGAAGCACTCCAAATCATGATAAATATGTACAGGATGCACAAGGTTTAAAGGGGCAAACTTTATGGTGAAGTGAAAAAATCTCATAAGGTATCAGACTGGCATAGTAATCCATGATCAGAAACGTCTTCGTTCGGGGAAAGATGGCATTGTTCACAACAGCATAGCAGGAAGCAGACCTACAATTCCGCAGTCATTTCAGCTATCATTCAACTGACAAACACCGAACTCCCAGATACACACCTGATTTATGGATTGCAATAGGAAATGCATGATCAGCAGTACCTACATAGATATGCACCTGACCGTCTGATGTTTGCAAATTTGCATCCCAATTTGTGGATATATGAATCATTTCGATGTAATAGGCATAGTGAGCGTGAGCCCCGAGTCTTTTGAACTCACAACATGGTACTCGATATACAACGATATACAACACATAAAACAAAATGTGTTGGATACAGTAGCCCGTTGAAATGCGTGTGAATATGGATCATTACCTCGTAATGATCCATATTCACACAAATTGTGATACAAATTAGCAAACTTCAGGTGGTCCGGTGCACCTTTCTGAGGGTACCTTTCACTATGCAATCTTTCTGCTAATCTTACATTTCCTTCTACCAATTCGTAAATCAGATGCATATCTTTCAGCTTGGTGGTTATAAAACGTTCCATACTCCTCCGCCGGCTGTAACAGCTCATATGAATGCGGTAATGCAGGTAGGTGTGTTTCCTCAAATGCTCTTGTTTACAACGTCACCTAGCGCTGATAGAAGACGTTTTCGACCATGAATTGCAATGCAAATCTGAATCCTTATGATGTCCCCTACCTACTCTTTAAGTTTATCCTTTATATACACACACACTATATACCAGGGGTCGGCAACCTTTCAGCTGTGGCGTGCCAAACCAACCTACCAACATGATTCAGCGTGCCATGCAATGAGAAATATTGAAAACAATTCGATTCCCACGGCAGAGTTACGAAATAGAGGTCAAGATTTAGAGTGTTTTATATGTTTATCATGCATCATTTAAAGATATTTATTGACATAAAAAATAAACAACATAAAATAAAACTATTCCTTGAACATAAATAAAAAATTAAAACTGTGACATAAATATGTGTTTTTTAGGATTTTTTTTTTAAATAAGGAGTAAAAACTTAAAATATGACTACTCTTCAAAAAAATGGGGGGGGGGAATTGTACATATATTATGCATTCTTACAACTATTTATGAAATAAGAAATAAACAACAGAAAATATAAGTGTTCATGCAACAAAGTTAAATAAAAAATTTAAATTTTTAAAGCGAACATTGTACCTGCAGAGCTCTAGTTAATGTCGCAATATAAAGGGTATAATTTGTGACTTTCAATTTGACACAGGATTCGGAATAGTGGACTCAAAATATATTTCATATGAGAACAAACTACTTTCTTTTTTATTCACTGAGCCGTAATGAGCGTAACTTCATTTTATAAATATTACTCAGCAATTTTTATTTGCGTTGAATATTTAATACTAATTATAAGTCACATTTAAACGCAGGATTTTTACTTCCTTGTACATAAATCAAACAAACTACAAGCAAGCTGATTCAGCAGAATCGTTTTATGGCAGTGAACAGAAAGTGAAAAAAAAAACCTTCATATAAAAATGTGTAAGGTGTTGAAAGGAGAAACAGAACGATTTAATCTTATCTTATTATTTTGTAGAATGGTGGCTTGCCACTGAGAATTGCTTCGCGTGCCACATCTGGCACGCGTGCCATAGGTTGCCGACCCCTGCTATATACCAATAAATGTTTGGACACCCATACAAATGAGGATATCTGCAGTCCTTACCTACGTCACGCCTTCTGTACTTAAATATTGAGTAGGAAACAATATTGGGGCATTAGTAACGTGACCAGACGTCCCATTTTGAACGGGACTGTCCCTTTTTATACATACGAGTCCCGGTGTCCCCGAAATGAACTCTGGGACACAAAATTGTCCCGTTTTCGGAAACCACGCGAAGCTGTTCGAAAAGCTGTATTGAAACTTGAAGGTCAGACTGTATCGGCAGTTGAAGCTGCAAAAGAAATCAATCAAGTAAAAGACAATTTGACTCAGAAACAGACCAATCAGTCTCTTCCATTTACGATCCATCAGTTAATGGTGAAATCAAAAGATAATGGTACTTTTATTGATGAAGAGTTTGTGAAAAGGACGGCTACAGGATTTTATAAATTAAGCCGTAAATATCTGGAGCAGTGAGCTTGCTTTCTTACCAAAGTAATGGAGATATTTTATTGGGCAGATTTAAAAAAGGTCCCCGCATGGGAAGAGGTTCAAAAATCTCTGGTTGTATTAATTGAAAAGGAGTATATTGACTGTAATAAAGATACAGAAGTTTTGACGAATTTTCAATAATTTCTAATTACATTACATTGCAAAAAGCAACCGAATAAAAATGATCTAAATGTTTCCACGGAAACTCGTTGGGTGGAAGTATTCAAACACTTTCACGCCAACAATCTACAGCGTGAAAACTTTTCTATTTTATTTGAATATATTTTATGTTTGCCTGCTACAAATGCTCCAGTAGAAAGAGTATTATCTATGATGAACAAATTGTGGACATCTGAGAAAACCCAGCTACTAATTTCAATTCTAAAGGTGATGTTGATAATATTAAGGTGAATATAAAAAAAAACGTTCCAAGAGTTTCATTCTTACTTAAAATCTTCACCAGCTATATTAAAGCAAATTTGTCCTTTGATAAATATAAATACAACTAAACATTTGGAGTATATTTTTTAATTCGTTACTTTTAAGCTAACTTTTTCTGAATAAATAACTTTAAAAAAGTGATTTTTTTTAATTAATACCTGTTAATTGACCTATTCAAAATAATGTCCCGTTTTGAGTCAAAGAATAAATGGTCACGTTAGGCATTAGTCGCATGAAGATGTAACGAAATCCAGAGCTGTCGATCCTCGAGAAGGGAATAATTGTTGGATATCATATAAATGGTCGATCCTTAAGGGACATATTTATTGAGTTAAATATTCCAAAATCAATAACGAATTTAATGATTGAAAAGACGAAGGTGACTGATGATTGTCGGAATGTGTTGCGTCTCGGCAGACCCACGAAGCTAAGAGATAAAGACTAACGAATGCTGTCCAAAGAAATTCTTAAAAAAACACACCAAATTAATGGCGCACATCTGTCTGAAACTCCAGTTAGAATCCGGAGCTGTTGTTTTGATATATGCCATCCGCAAGGAAGCACATTTGCTTGGTTTCTATGGTCGTGTTGCCATCTGTTAGTCTTTGATTACGAAATCCAACCACGCTGCTCGGTTGAGAAGGTGCAAGGCACTTCGAAATTAGAACGTAGAATAGTAATCTACACACATGTAATGTAATGTAATCTAAGTACATGGCGGAATCTGGAATTGGTGCATGCCTGGAGAACGCCTTTTAACATAATGCATTCTCCTACATTAAAGTTTGATGGAACCTGAATTATCAACGGTTTTTTCTTGTGGTATGAAATATAATCCTTGATCCTAATTCAGGGTAATGACGACGCCAACTCCTACTCAACTACTCTAGACAACAATGCGCTTCCTACGCTGTGACAATTTTACGGGTCGGATCATTGTTAATTTCTGCATGAGAAAACCAGTTGTCATACTGCGAGGTCCACTGTGGATTGGTATGATGACAATGAAAGAACCCACTGGACTTAACTGACAACACACACAGTTATGACTTGAATCCTATAGAAAACTCCTGAGTCAATCTTTGTGTCTAAGATTCTTAATATAGCCCCAAGAAAACTTTTAGAAGGATGTTTCCTAAAAATTTATCGATGATTCCTTCGTGATATTTTATTTTTTGCCAAATTCGTTGCCAAGATTGATAAAGTCGCCAATCTGGTAAACCTGGCCGCAACTTCTACGGTTGCCCTAATCTTACTTTTCAAGTCCACGCTGGGAAGCTGACTAGTCCTTTAAAACCCAATATTTCAACAAGCACAATAAAAACACTGATGCTGGGGGATCAACACAAGTGGCATGTTTCAGTAAGTATATGCAAAGAGTTTAAAGTTAAACTTGAAATGTACAAGAAACCAGCATCAATTCTAATTAAGAAGATTTTATGAAATTTGGAGAATGGCATAATGAAATGACAAAAGTTTTTTAGCACAAAATATTAGCGTTAAAAAGCATTTATAAATAACGGATGATATATTTATGCAGTACATAACAAAGTGCAATATACGTTGTTACTAGTCTTGTGTTCGAAAAATATGTTCAGTATACGGCCCATGATTGCTTACTTTAATTGGTCAGCGTTTAAAACAATACATTTCATGCAAAAAGTGTGCTATGGTGGCCTATACGTATGAATGATATACGATGGAATTGTGGTAAACCCAACCTTTTTGGTATCCCCCCCCCAACGAAAATTCATGCGAACTCAAATCTGCAGATCTAGCAAGCCTAGGAGTAAATAAATGACGACCGATGATTATTTCGTTTATAAAATGGAACTGAATAATATATTTCACACAATAGGAGCTACTCAGGTGAAGCATCATCTTGAACAAACATTATTGTTGGTAGACATCTCTAGGTTTTTAGAACGCAAACCACGCAATATAGCAGAGTTAACCAGCAACATTACACATCACAGAAGCAGCGATACACTCCGAAAAAAAATAATATAAGACCATAATGAATGTGGCATTAAACTGTAGGATAAAGTAAAAGGTTACAGAATTTGTGCTGAAATTTATACTGATTTTCTGCTTCCGAAACTTTTCAAGTGAGCCTTGTCTGTTTGCATAATTTTCCATGGGCATTCAATTCGGTGTATACATCTTGCAAAAATCCGTAATGCCAAGGTTTGTAGTCCATTCATTTCATATGGGCTAAGAATTTTTCAATGAGTGATAAATTATAGTAAATTTATAGTTATAGATAATTTATAGCACGATATTTACGTAAAACGTTTTGAAAAATATCGTGCAAACAGTTTCTAAGACATGCTGACCTTTAGTACTGCTTACGAAATGTCTTCTTCGCTTTGTGTTCTACAGCATACACTACCTGTACTATAACAGAATTTCAACTTCTTTCGGGATGATCCTCTTGCTTCAAATATCCTAAATGGGTGTTGGTCCTTGGTTATTCAGTAAATCTTTAAGTAACAATGGCAGAAACTTTCTAAAGCTCCGGTGGCCACGTCTCCTTTTTGGTAAAGTAATATTGATATTATAACACGGGTCTGCAAAGTCTAACATAGAAATATGTATAAATTTGCCTCCATTAGTCCAACTTTAAATGATGTTAACGAATTTATATCATGTTAACTGCATTTACGATGGTTACAAAAATTAAATATAATGGTTTTTCACCATTTGTCGAACCATAAAATTATGGTTTTTTTTAAAAACCTTTTTAACTCTATATAAATGTCACAGCTCTTCTTATGGCATTATACAAAATTCATGAAGATTTGTTGAATAGTTTTTGCAACAAGCTGCTCGTGAATATCAAAATTAATCATGGACACCATGTATGCAAGATTTCACTAACACTCAGGTAAACTAGTTGAAGGAGTGGGACTACAATGACAGGGAACACAGAACTTTGCAAGTCAGAAATGTTTTTGATACAAACTAGAATTAATTGGAAGGAAAAGACAATAATGGAAAGAGCAACACGTTAATATAAAAGACAGCACTTTAATGGCAATTTATAGACCGGAAAAAGTACTTATGGTAAAGAAAGTCTTCAACATTTTAATCACAATCACTTAGATTGGTTTAATGTCAGTCAGGGAAGTACAAGGTATCCAACACAACGATTAAGAGTACTTGTCTGTACAGTACAGTCATATTAATATGGCCACCCCGTACTTTCGACGTTGACATTAAATAAGCAATCACTGAGGGCAGGTGGCAAGACAGTGCAGTTGAGCGTACATAAAGGGTGCGTGAGGGCTTCGGAAAACAATGAAATCGTTGGCGTTATGCAGAAACGGAGAGATTTATCCGACGTCCAAAAAGACATGATATTTGGCTTTCGGGCAAAGTGTGGAAGCATTTCTGAAACGGCTAAGTTTGTGAATTGTTGGCTTGCCACTGTGGTAAAAGTATACCGTTCATGGAAAAATGGGGATTGTCCAAAATCATCTACGTGGTAAATGTAGTGCACCAACTTAGATGACAGAGATAACGACTGCTGCGGAGAGGCGTTCGGGTGAACAGGTGTGCGACCGGTGAGTAACTGACCACCAAATATGAACCAAGGGATACCAACAGTGTCTCTCAAACTACTGTTAAGTGAACGTTGCTGCGTCTGGGCTTCCGAAGCAGACGTATGGCTCATGTACTTATGCTGATTACAGTTCATTGACAACGAAAGCTGGAATTTGCACGCCAGTACCATAACTGGGCGTCTACTGAGAGGTGACATGTAGTGTTTTCTAACAAATAACGTTTTATGCTTCAGCGGACAGGGAGACGTTGGCGTATCTGGCGTGAAACCTCTGAAAGCAAACACTCTGCACTCATTGCCGGAATGGTCCAGTCTGAAGGCGAAAGCATTATGGTCTGGAGAATGTTTTCCTGGAATTCCCTGGGTTCTCTCATCATTATGAAAGGCACGATGCATCAATACAAGTATGCTTCGGTCCTTGTGGACTATGTCCACCTGTATATGCGCATTGTTTTTCCTCAGGATGATGACATTTACCAGCAGGACAATACGAAGTGTCATTCTGCTGGCAGTGTACGCGCGAGGATTGAAGAGCACCAGGGTATGTTTACCGTTCTCTCCTTGCTAGCAGATTCACCTGACTTACACTCAATCGAGAATCTGTGGGACCATCTGGATTGGGTTATTCGCACCATGGATCCTCACTCGCGTAATCTAGCGCAACTAGCCTCGGCACTGAAGTCAGCATGGCTCAACTTCCCAATGAACATTGTCAAAAAAAACCTAATTGAATCTCTTTCTGCATGTCTTGCAGCAGTCCTCTCTGCAAAAGGTGGTTATTCTGGCTTTTGACAGGTGGCCATATTAATCTGAATGGACTGTGTATATACCTCAGCAAAAAAGTTCTCTAAATGCTATTAAAATTTTAATTTTACTTTCAAGCGTGATGATTGACAAACTCCCGTAGAACATCCCCTACCGCATTAAACAGGAATTTTCGATCCTTTAATATTTTCCGAAATTTCTTTATATCCACTATGTCCCAAGTTTGTTGCATTATTATAATGTGAATCCCCCATACGTAATAAACATACAAGAGAGAGAGAGTGCTTTTGATTAATTTCGATTACTTATTTTTGCAATATGCGTATGTCTATTTTCAAGTTGCAGACCTTCAAAAGTTTTCTTGATGGAAGATATTGTTAAATAAATTGTATGGAAAATTTCGAAACTTATAAATTCTGATACGAGTATAAAAGCATTTTCTAAGCCAAATGATTCTAAAAATACTTTAAAAAAAAGAAATACCCTTCAAATAAAAACAGGTTACATAATCAGATCTTTTTCACACATATTCTGACTTAACTAACTCCTAGATAGCAACATATCGTAATATGCTGTTAATTTCAATATCGCGCGTTATTTACTTTAGATAATATATTTCATGGATAATCTCCTAAATTTCTTGGCGTAATATTCAAAAATCAAATTTAACTGAAAATAAAATAAAAGTGTAGCTGTTTAATATTTCTAAATTTTAAGGGGGCATTATTGCGCCTTTTGTGTGCACGATATAATATTAATATTTTAGATAAACGATTTGGAGAACATGCCATTACTAATTTTTCTATTTGAGTGGAAAAAAGATGCATCCTCTTATATATAATAATTTGCTCTTAAGCAAAAGCTGTGTGTGCTTACAAAGATATTATTATAATACATTAAAGTAAAAATATATTTGTAATAAGTATACAGTCCCTATATATATCCATCTTTTTTTCAATATTTACCCACTGAAAAAAAGCACATATCGGATGACTGAATAGCAATCACCTTTGAATATAATGTGATACCTCTATAACCCCCTGCACAAACTGACTAGTAGATAGTGAGTCCAAGGAAAATATATCGATTCCTACCCTCATCTCGTAGAGAATGGTCGTCCGCTCCGCGTACCGACGAGCAAGAATGGATCGATACTTGTTGAATTCCTCCGAGGTGCCTTTAATCTCCCCTTCCGCACTCACCAGGTTATTCTGAAATAATTCCAGAAAGAGGGTCTGGCTCAGGAGGTGGTCACGGTAAGGAAGATCAAGTCCCAACTCTCTCGAAGTGAACATAGCCACTGGAAAAGAAGAGGGTTAAAAAACAAGAATAAACATTATCGTTTGTGAATAAAATTAAAGCTTTCTGATAATAATTTGCTTTTTTCGAAATATGAAAAAAATAGCTGTAAGAAATATATTCGTAATTATTTAGACATAATCAAAATAAATTACTCTGGCGTAAGAAACGTTCCAAAAACTACAAGAAGATGTAAGCATATGTTTTTATAAACGTTTTGCTATGCCTATTCAAATGCTTTACTATTAACAACTAACTTACCAAATTGTTCTTGATAAATTAATTTGAGATAGTAAGAGAAACGAAGATTATATGATGTAAGAAAAAATCAAGCTTAAGAAAATGTTGACTTATATTAGTCGCACATTTATACACTGTTGATTCCAACTGAAAATTAAATTATCATTCTTGAAAAAAAAACCATGTGTATGGTCTTAGAAAAATAAATTTTAAAAGTATATATTAAAATTTGTATTCGAATCCATATTTCGAACTTTTAAAATATATTTAATAGTTGATTTTATTCATAAATTGGGTTCTGCTAATATTTTAAAACACAATCATGCAACATCATCAATAAAAAAACATTAAATACATTTTAAAAATTTTAAATCATACCGTTATGATAATTTGAAAAATCATGGATAACACGTACAATCTCTCTTTTACAGAAATTTTTTATTTTTTTTTAACTTTCGAATACAAAATAACCATTTCAACTTTTAAACAATGTATTTTAATTCTCCATCTAGTTTAGACATTTCTTTAAACCTATGCTTAAAGTCACATAAAAACAATGCCGCATTAAATTGACTTCGATTCCGATTTAAGGCGATATGGTACCCTAAAAGTCATCAAATTATCGACATTTTTTATTGCTTTATTTGATACCTCGAATCTTGTTAAACGTGTCTGCAAAATTTCAATGCTTTACCTGCCTTTTTTTTTCAAGTTATGGGGCAATATTTAATGCTGGACAGCAACTACCACGCCCACATTTCAGATTATCTGCTAAAAAAGAGCCTGATAAAAACGAATTAATTATTTTTCTACCGCGCGTCAACGCGAGACTGACATGAAAATGCAGTAACAAACCATTTCAAGAAAGAAATGTGCAATTCATGCAAAAATTCTAGTTTGTGAATTGTGTATGGGGGGGGGGAGAGCAAATGGGTTTGATCAAGATTTAAAAGTTGTGCGTGATTTTTATGATATTATTATGAATGAAATTAAAACTTCAAAATGGATTCTCCCAAAACACAAATACAAAATCTCATTTTGATAACTCAGATAACTAAAAATCTAATTAGCAAGAATAGAAAAACTGTCCCATTTTTATATATTTGTTTTTGATGATATATATATATATATATATATATATATATATATATATATAATATGGAAGAAATTTATATAAAATATAGAACATAACAGGAAAAAAAAAAGAAAAAAAAAATTAAAATCAAAACTAATGAAATACATATAAGAACCTAGAGAGTCAAAATGCAATTTCGGACTTAGGACCGAATAAGTGGGGTTAAACTAGTTTGAAGGCGCCAACCTTCCCCCTTTGCAACTCGGTAGGAAAGACCAAAATAAAATAAATAGAAATTTAAAGTATAAAAATTCTAAGTATAAAAAATCCAACGTATAAAAACTGGTATAAAGGATGCGTTTAAGTGCAATTTAGATTTTTATCACAACATATAAAAGCTTTCCATCGGTTTCAAGAGTGTTGGATCCCCTGAAATAAGCTCAGTGAGCAGAAGTTTTAAAATCTTTTTGGAAGAATCCTTTTACTGGGTAATTCTTTTGATATTTTTCTGCTTAAACATTTTGGGAGAATTTTTTGCTTAATAGTAGTCGGTTGTTCTTTCATATTTCTATGAGATTTTTTATACTTTGGATTTTTTATACTTAGAATTTTTATACTTTAAATTTCTATTTATTTTATTTTGGTCTTTCCTACCGAGTAGCAAAGGGGAAGGTTGGCGCCTTCAAACTAGTTTAACCCCACTTATTCGGTCCTAAGTCCGAAATTGCATTTTGACTCGCTAGGTTCTTATATGTATTTCATTAGTTTTGATCTTAATTTTTTTTTCTTCCTGTTATGTTCTATATTTTATATAAATTTCTTCCATACATATTTCATGCATTTATGTGGCTGCTTTGCGCCTATTTATGTATGAATTTCTTCAATCATGAGTTTGTTAGGATATATATATATATATATATATATATCCCATGTGTGTGAAATTTAACACTTTTATTATTAAAATATTTTAAGATATTTATTTAAACAATTGCACATATGCAGTTCCTATATTTTGATATATTTTTCTTATAAATTGTTATTTGATTTTGCTTTCTTTCATGTTCAATATTTAACACGCGAAGGCTTTTAAAGTTATGGAAATAAAAAATAAATCATAAACATCTTTTGAACATGTTGTGAATTAGCTCAGAAGTGTGTGGATTTTTTTATAATTTTTAAGATAAAGTTTCAAGAAATATTGATCTTTTATTCGTTTTCTTCTATATATTCATTATGGCAGTATACTGTTTAATTGTTCTACATTTGTGCAATTTCTTATGGTAAGCAATTTTAAATAAGCTAATTAACATTTCATAAAAGTTTCAGACTGTTCCGATGAATATTATATCAAGCTACTCATGGAATGAAAACTTCAAACTCATATTTCTCCATGTTGAATTTTTGCACATATACTGTTATTCAAAACACTAAGGCCTTTTTGATAATTGAAGTATGGGTTTGAAATGTTTTATACATGTTCTGAAATGTAGGTTTGGTAAAAGTGTGCATAAAATTAGCTCTAACATGTTTAGTACTTTTTCTAAAAAATTTCAAAATCAAAATTAATGTTTTTTTTAGAACTTTTGGAAGATTAACTATAAAAAAGTTAATACAATATGAAAAAGCAGCAGCAGAAAAAAACCCATATACAGTTTTCTGTAGTATATTTTTGGTACTGGAAAAAAAATCTTTGAAAGAAAAGAGACATATTTTTAAAAAAACGAGTGTGCTATAGACCACACGACTGAAGTAAATCTTCTTTAGCTTCATCTATATGTATGTACATATATATGTTTATATATGCACAAGTATAATATATACATGTACACACACATTCATATACATATAGTAATTTCTATATCGTAAATTATTATATCGATAAATATATTATATCGTTTTTCATCGATAAATTAATATTGTTGAAAATATTTTTTTTTATTTTTATTCATTTTTTTCATTATCGGAAACATCAGTAATTACTGTGGTTGATTGTAAGACCTAGACAACAGGCTTAGGGTAGTTGAAATAAGATACATATATTTTCGAAGGAAAATTAGAAAGATATCTAGAGAAAACTGCATCGATTGTTGTTCCATGTCTTCTGGTAGGCTCATTTCGGTTATTATTGATTTTATTCATTTGTAGTTCTAATTTGACTTGTAGAAAGTTTACAAAGAGTTGTCCATCTTTGGACGTGAAAATAACATTGAAATCTCCGGCTAAAATTAGTGGTAAAATTGATAATTTTCTCCTAATTCTTCAGAGCCTACTCGACCGTTAATCATAAGTCTTTTAGTGGTTTGTTGTGACGCAATGTCTATATAGAAGTAGTGAAAAAAGTTTAGTAGAAAAATCAGCCGGTGGGTTGGCGAAGCGGTCACCCTCCTCTTCACATTAACCGAGCTCGGCTTTGCTGCAGCTGTGAACTGAAATGCAGCGGGTCCTTAGTGCACTCCGCCCCACTTGTTATTGAGATAATATGAAAATAAACAAATATGAATGAATAAAAAATTAAAAAGTAAATATTGTTGACAATGTGTTCAACGAAGATTTTCCTTTTCAAAAGACTAATACCTTGATAAATACAGTAGGGGGGGGGCATTACTTATTAATAGGATATAAAAGCCACAAGTCCATATGAGGGCCCTCCCTCACTCACTCCCCAAGTCAAGCGTGCGTCCATTCGCCTCGCCCGATTACACTTTTCTTAACGCTTTCGTCAGACATTCACCAGCTTACTCCCCAAGTCAAGCGTGCGTAAAGTAGTTTTACTTCAAAAGCCTTAGGAATTTAAAAAAATGTTTAAAAAAGTTCAAAAAATTTTAATTTTTTCAAACATTTTTTAACAAATTAAAAAAAAAATTGTATGGAATTATTATTAAATATGAACCTTTATAAAATACAATTAAAACGAAATGTCAAATATGAAAAATAAAAAAGAAATTGTGTAGATGGTACCACATATTGCCTTAAGTAATAACAATGAATTTTTATACAAGTGCTTTCCCATCCATATTTGAGCACTACCACTGCATTCGGCAATATGTTATTTAGAAACCCTTAACCAATTGTCTCTTATCATTCCAAAGCTATGCAAAATTTTGAGACAGTATATATATATATAGTATCAATTAGTCTATTCAGTATAGGGTATCACATATATATATATATAGATAGATATATATTTGCATATATATGTTACTGTCAAAGTGTGAAATCAGTTATTTATTAGAATAATAAGGTATTTCGTGAAATAACTGGAAAAGTCAGTTAAAGTATATAAAATCGTTGAATTCTACGATTTAACTAGGTACTCTATAGAATATCGACTACTTGATCGTTAAAGTATGACATACAGCACTAGAAAGTTTTTGGAACGATTCTAGCTGTTTTTAATCATTTTCGAACCGCTTATAGCTGCATGGTGTGTGTGTGTATCGTTCATTTTGTTTCTATTAAACGTAAAATTTAGGCGGTGTATTTATGTTATGGTTTTATATTTTAGATTATTAACAGATATTTTTGCAATTTGTTCACAATCAATGATTTCTGCAGGAATGAGAATTAACCTGTAATAAAAAAGACCTAATGCGAGAGACTGGAATCTTTATTAATTTGATAGCAGAAACGAAAAGTGCTAAAACAGCACAGAAAAAAATACCTCTGACTATTGGTTACTTCAGTTTTATAATATCCTTGGAGTTCTATTAAGGTTAATTGTGTCCGTAAGAGATGCAAAACATATCCCCTTTTTTCTTTCTGTTTAACTAATGTTAGCAATATGAGTTAAAAAAAAATTATATCATCTGCATTTCCTTATTATTAATCATCCGCATTAGACATAAAATTTATTTTTCAAGAGATTTTAGCTGTTTATGATCAATAAATTTTTAAATAACTATGAAATTGTTTATTTTTTACTCTCTCTCTCTCTAACGGTCTATCATAAGTTATTTCATAGAGTAACTAAGTACAGTATGAAATGTTTCATCTATTATATACTTTAACTGATTTATCAAGTCATTTCATGAAATACTTAGTTATTTTATGAATAACTGAATTATACACTTTAACGTTAACACACACACATATATATATATATGTAAGGATAATTAAATTATATCTAAAACAAAATCTCCTATTCACAATTTCACTTTTATTTTCCATAACATTAACGAGTCTTACATTAAACGCTTAATTATTTCTTAGAAAAGATATTCTAAACATAACAGTTCCGATCCCAGCTCCTTTATGGTTTTAATATGTGCGATCTCCCGCTTTACTTTCATATTGAAAACATAAACTAAAAAGTGCTATTTAACAGTTATGGACATAAGTGTTCAGTCCAATTAAGAGAAAGATACTTACAGTTGATATGTCTCAGCAAAAAGATGTGTCAATTGCTCACTAAATACAACTTTTTTTTTCTACAAAAGCTTGATGTTTACTTGAAATACCATTTCTAATATATAAAATTCTTGTGTCACCGTGTTTGTAGCCAAACACCTCCGAAACGGCTAGACCGATTCTTACGAAATTTTATGCGTATATTCAGTAGGTTTGAGAATAGGATGTAAACTATTTTTCATTCCGATATTGCAATTACTTGAAAAGATATTAATTAAAAACCTTTTGGCATCAAAAATCTATTTTGTGCCAGATGTGTGACTTTTCTCTGCTCCACCGGCCAAATCATTGTCATGGGTTATATTAGAAAAAGAGGTCAAATCAAAAATTACCAAATTTGGCGAGTAAACAAAAATGCGAGTGAAAAGTATTTTTTTACCCTCCATTTTTTGTACATATCTTTAATTCAAAAATTCATATATTGCATCCGTTTATAAAACAAAAATATCTAATATATTTGCGAAAAACTAATTGTATTACTCCATCATCATTATTTCGAATACGTTTATTTGCAACACATTTAAACACATTGCTTTAAATTAATATTTTTCTAAGTAAAGGAGTATTGTGTTTTCTGTAAATCACAGTAATCGAAATTTTTCAATCGTTATGTATGGATTTTTTAAAATTATGACGAGTAAACCGTCTGAACTAAAAAAGTTTATACTTTTCCCTTTTAAAATCTGTGATTTAATAAATCAAGAACACAAAAACTTTTTTTTCATAGTGCTGAAAAGTGTAAAGTTATCATCTGGGTTGAATGCACTATGGTACACAAACATTCACTTGAGGCGTTGAACAGGACATTGAAAGACATAAAAAACAACAACAAACCATTTGGTGGCACTCTGTTACTCATTTCAGCTGATTTCAGGCAAACACTTCCCGTCGTCCCACGTTCAACGTACGCTGATGTGATCAACGTTTGCATGAAATCATTGCCACTGTGGCATAATGTTGAAAAAGTACTGCTGAAAGTAAATATGCGCGTTCAAATGCTTCAAGATCCACCCGCTGAAACATTCTCAAAATAACTGTCAAGTATCGGCGATGGGAAAAGTAGCTGTACATGAAAATACTGGATGCATAAAATTGCCGACCGATTTCTGCACTCGCAAAATGCTCTCATTGACCAGATACTTCCTGATATATACACACAATACTTTAATCATGAGTGGCTGGCAGAAAGAGAAATTTTGGCAGCAAAAAATAGGATGTCAACGATTTGAACATCAAGATACAATAGTTGCAGCCAGGGGACTTGATGTCATATAAATCTATCGATAGAGTTTGAAATAACAAAGAAGCTGTAAATTATCCAGCAGAGTTTTAGAACTCATTGGATTTGCCAGGCATACCACCGTACCATTTACAACTGAAGGTTAGGTCTCTGGTTATTTTGCTTCAAAATTTGAACCCACCTCGGCTGTGCAATGGAACGCGATTAGTCATTAAAAATTGATGAAAAACGTCGTCGAAGCCAGAGTTTTGAATTGCAAGTTCCGAGGAGAAGATGTATTATTACCACGAATCCCTATTATTCCCACAGATGTGCCAATTGAATTCAAACGGATTCAATTTCCAATTAGATTGGCATTCGCAATGACAATCAATAAGTCTCAAGGCCAAACTATTTCTGTTTGTGGCTTAGATTTGGGCACACCGTGTTTTTCACACTGACAATTATATGTGGCATGTTCTCGCGTGGGTAAACCATCTAGTTTGTTTGTGTTGGCTAAAGATGGACTCAATAAAAATATCGTACACTCCATTGCACTAAGAGAAAGATAATGTTATTTTTTAATTGTCATAATTTGTGATAGAGATGTAATTTGAAATTTATTAATTAAAATAATAAAAGAACAAGAATTCAAAAAATGAATGTTTGGTGTTTTGTTACTTTTATAGGTCGTCACCATTCACAGCGCTCCATTCCTCTTTCAGTCATATACCACATCCCCACACACTTACAATGAGTTAGTTGTTTTTAAAAGCTTTTATTTAACTTACAATGTATGTATGTATGTATGTATGTAATTTGTTCGGGTGGAATCTTGCAACTCAATTTTGAAGCTGATATCTTCCTCCCATTGAGCTGAAATTTTGTATACACGTTTAGTTTGGATGACAATGCATGTTTTGACCATTTATATTCCGATATTGCAATTAATTAAAAAGATATTAATTAAAAACGTTAAACTAGTTTTGGGCGCCAACTTGGATATATCTGCATTGTTGTAATAATTTTATTGTTACAACAATGACAAAAGTTGGCGTCGAAAATCGGTTTTCAGCCAAACTGGAATTTCATAACGTTGCACTATTGACAGTATTAATTAACTCTGTCTAAAAAATAATTACATTTCTACAACGTAAAAATAATCTAATTTCTACAACGTATGCAATTTTTTTACAAATTTCTATCTATTTTCTTGGATTTAAATTCAAAACAAAAAAGTAGAGCTATTTTTCAAGTAGATTGGTACATTGTATACCTTTCTCAACGCTGCCAAGTTAAACTGAGATGGAGTATTGAAGAAATTCTTTAAATAATTTATCTAACTTTAATCTATGAAACTCAGACAAAAAATAATTACAGAATCGGAAAAATAATTTTTTTATGTATCTTACCCATCAAAAGGAATCCGCTAGGAAAACAAGAGAAAAATATTATCTAGAAATGCAATATATTTTCGATTAAAAAAAATAATTTTATAATAAAATGAAGGAATTTTTTAAAGAAATTTTCTAATTTTAAGCCTACAAGTAATTTAAATATACCTCATTTTATCACCAGTAATCTAAACACACACTACGACATGTGTCCTTAAATTTAATTACAAATAGAATCTGTTAATTTTATTTGAATTTAATTATTGATTTTTTCAAAATCAAGTTTCTAAAGATGATATTAGCAATTAAAAAAAATAGATTCTTACGTTGAAGATATTCAATGTGCAGCAAAAAATTATCATTATTTGATAAAACTTTCTTTTTTGATTACAAAATGCGTTTTGAGTCTTAAGCATTTTATTGATTAATACAAATATTTAAATGCCTTTTGAAGTTTTTTAATAAACAACTAAAATTTTCTTCTAATATGTTAGAGAAATATATCCCTTATCTTCAAAATATTTCAAATAAATAATATATTCTTTAAGTTCTTCAAAAATAGTCAAAATTTTAATTCAACATTTAATAACTTTGTCATTTATGAAGATAATCTCACTAAACCTCTTTTTCGTGTGTAGAACAATGTTACCCAAAATCTGCACGAAAATTGAAAAAATTGCTTAAAAATTACGGATTTTAAAAAATTGTATTTTTAGTCTAATACCATTTTGCGAGAATTAATTCAGCTAAACCAGGGATGGCGAACCAGCGTTCAATGAGTTGAACAGGCTGAGAAACCTGTCCAACTATAACTAAAAAGTAAAAAATAAATTAAATGTAAAAAAACTTTTTTAAGAACAAGCTTTTATTTAAACGCGCTAAAAAGAATAAAATAAACTTTTCCTTTAAAACTTTTTTTACTATCAACTTATAACGTCATTACACAATTTATATGATATAAAAGCTTGTCGCGAGATATACCTGTGTAGATAAACAAGTAAAATAAATAACTTGACCTGATTGATTTTGGTTTTTAAAAATTCAAACTAAGTAAATATGAGTACTTAAATATTGTGACAAGCTTTTATATCATATAAATTGTGTAATGACGTTATTAAAAAAAGTTTTAAAGGAAAAGTTTATTTTATTCTTTTTAGCGCGTTTAAATAAAAGCTTGTTCTTAAAAAAGTTTTTTTACATTTAATTTATTTATTTGACTACCAAAATATTCACACTAGAAATAATTTATACGACAAAACGTTTGTGCCGGGTCAGCTAGTACACACACACACACACACACACATATATATATTTACCCAGTGTCTCAAAAATAACCGACAATTTTAAAAATGAATTTAAAAAACGCGAAAAATCCAATACAAATGTATCGTTTGCTGCATTCAGCTTTTTAACCAGGGAATTTTTTTTCGCCATTTCAAAATTAGTTACGAAGCTCGTGAACAGATGGCACTTCTAACTGGGAGAACTATAAAGCAATATTATGTAACCGTACCGTCAGATCAGTATTCTGTTATTCACTTGGCATTCTGGTGTGTGCTTCGAAACAGGTTTATTTGTATGAATAGCTAATATTTTTTGTTGTAGAGTTCCATTAAATAGATCATAATTATGTTGCAACAAGACGCCCTTTCTAAAGGAAATGTAGTGCTAGAAATGGACTGGCAAATAGTACGAGAAAAGCAGTGTTCAAAAATTTTTAAAGTATTGGAAATTTCAGTGATAACCAAACTGAAAACGTCAGCCTCCCAATAACATGTGTTACAGAGCGAATGTTGTAGTCATTCAGTAGGTCATCCAACAGTGACCTAAAATTTTAGTTTGATATTTCTTGTCCGATTGGACAACGACAAATGATTATGCACCAGATCCTGCTCCATAGCCTACAAATTTTCCTTTACGAGACACAAGCTCTCCATCTTCTTTTAGTGCTAATCCATCCACATCAGACATTCCTGAACGAAATTCTGCTTAAGCTGGAAAATCAATATTAAAAACATTTGGTTCTCCTCTGAACTGTATTTTTACCTGGATAGCTTTTTCAATAAACGTAACTGGTACTTTCGTAACAATGCTAACGTTCAATATAACTCGCCAAATTGGGAACCCCGTTTTCGTACGTATCAGAAGCGCTAAATTGGCAACTATATGCCTGGTTCCATGTAAGTCGCCAATATGGTTGCGATAGTACGTAAGTACCAATTGTAACATTTGAGGAAAAGAAAATTCGTGAGTAGTCGTTCCTTCAGCTTCAAAAGTCCTGGTTTAGAGTACAATTTCTTTCAGGGGACATCTTGAGCACTTTTTTTTAACTCCAAACAATTACCACAACAAAATAACTGCGAATTCTTCAAGAATTTGTGACCATTCAAAGGGCTGTAGAGATTAATACCAACAGCTCGTGTTTCACGTAAGATGGTTCCCGGTGACATCGAACGGCGTCAGTATTCGATTTTCTCAGTGAACATTTCGATGATCGTGTCTTTTCTGTAGACATTCAAATGCATATGCAAAGTGTCATGACAGGTCTTCCCTATTCCTCAGAATTTTCTTTGTGGATATGTGTAAGATCAGGTATATCGTAACAATCCACAAATTGCAAGTGAATTTGAACAAGGCATCTCTGATGTGTGTCAAACCATTTCAACAGAAATGCTTTATGAAATGCTACAGAAATGCTTCCATTTTCCTACAAATTTATTCTCCTATTTTCTCAAAATTTATTTTTCACCACGCGATTTTCAATTTGGGACACATCCAGAATATATATTGTACTACATGACTATAAAGATAAGTAAGAAAATAGCAAACAGTATAGAACAAAATAAATTATTCAGATAATACATTAAAAAAATAAAAAGAAACGAGCCTTACAGTAGTCGCATACGATGTGTAACATCTGACAAGTTATCCTGGTAAATTCGCAATAGCAACTTAAATTCTGAAAAAAAGGAATCGAGTATATTGGAAATAATTTTCTATTTTCTTTAATGAAAATTTTATTTAATTAACACAAGGAGTAATGCAATTTTTTATCAAAAATAATTATTCTTTTTCAATGAAGAAGAGCGGTAATGATAATTTATGATAACTAAAATATGATACATATACTTGTGTTTTCAAAGTATTTAAAAACTGTTGAAAAATAGCGTCAATAACAGTACCACTGTTAGTTGTCCAAACATTTCGATTTGTGTTCATTTCGAGCTTGAGTTTATCATTCAAAAAAGCCATGAGTGGCTCGGCTTCTAGCAAACTGAAGTTAGCTTTAAAATCACCACTCAAAATCATGGGAAGCGAGTGATAGTTTTTTTTATAAAAAAGAGCAGAACCACCTTCGGTATATGGTAAAAGTAAAAAATGCAGGAAATCTTTAGTTTTTTTGAACCGTTTGATTCGGAGAAATGTATACGACCATCGAAATCACTGTTTGTCCATTTTCAAATAAGCATTTTGCCGCCCATATGTCCCCAATATCTTGGCTCACAATATTTAGTCCACTTGTTTCACACGATAAGTAATATCCCTATGTCCAGCCACAACATGTGAGTTGTTCTGTTTACGATAGATCGCAACACCTGCTGCTCTGTGGCCCGGTGGTTAAAATTGTACGCAGCAATCGAAGTCAGGTATCGTAACACGTTCATAATTGTCTAACCACGTCTCTGCCTAAAGGACTTAGCTTCTTCTCTGATCCTAAACTGAGAAAACGAAAACAAAGATCCCACGACCTAGACCGCAGGGGGTGGGGGAGGGGGCGGAGCCCCTCCCGAATGAAGGAGAAAAAACAGAACTTCACTAAATAGCGCGCGCTTCCCCAACTTCCTGTTACGCATTTCCGTCCCTTTTCACGAAATCACTCCCACAAATCTCCAGCAATCGAGAGGAAAGATGTTACACATCAAAAACTCTTTGTCTTCAACTTAAGGTAATATAATTAAACAGTCTTAAAGGGCCAATATTATCTTTTATTTACTTAAATTACTGGTGATAAATAAAATTTAGAACAGAAAATACAGTTAGAAATAATGTAAACGAGTTTCAGTATTATATATGTATTGGAAAAATATAAAATGCTCTAACCCGAGAATATCAATCAATAATTTATTTACCTCCCTGCGAAAACCAACGAAACTAAATCGTAAAATTGTTTGCAGAAAGAGTTAGATGTTAACACAAATATATTCTTTAATGAAATGAACAAAATATAAAGCATAGAAAATGTGAAAGCAATGCATGTAGTTAGAATAATATTTTTACAGAGAAAGTGCAAAAAATTAAAATGAACAAATCAAAAAATATATACCAACACAATGTCAGAAACCTATGAACTTTTATATTCCAGTAAATATTTCAAAATGTTTTGGAATATACTTGAAATAGATATTACATCCAATCAGAGAGATACAAAAAAGTAGAATTCTAACCACCTATTCGGATCATCAGCAGAATGGTTATCACTACAGGATATTTGCACAAATGGATGGGACGGGATAAGTTAATTAATTAGACACAATCGATCTAAGATGCACTATCCCTCTCCTAGAACATTTGATATAAAAAAGTGAGTAATAAGAAAATATTCGGATGAAAAAATATAGCCGTAGACAAAATACTTGGAAATTTCATTGAACTAAGAAAAAAAAATTTAAAGAATAATTGCTAATAAGGATAATAATAATCAGGAATAATAATGTTTACATAACTAAATAAAATAAATTCATTTAATATATTATCTTATCAATTGATTTTTAGTATTTAATACAACACGTGAATCTAATCGAATATTTTGTATATAAAAGATTTTATTTTAATTTGCATTTGTAAACAGAATTTTGTAAGCATATTTGTTTTTTATCCTTTTCTGTTTTCCTTTATACATTTAAAAACCTTTAGGGGTTCTCTTTTTATAGAAAAAAAAATATTAAAATCTTAGAGTTTAGTCCATAATTTTCGTGACGAAAGAAAAATGGTAATAAGTTATGCCAACAGCTTCTTTTATGTGTATTATAGATCAATATAATGGCAATAAATTAAGATGTGGTCTAAAATAAGATTTCGAACGTTATCAAATTTTTGTGACCTACCTTAAATTATTAAAAGTGTGTGGAGGGAGAGGAAATTACGTTTATAACTATTACATTATTCAATTCATTTTTGAATTTTTTTGCTTAAATTTGGTGAACGATTTTATATATAAAATCCATCAACGAATCAGAAAATTATCCCCAGTGATACGTTTCTTCAATGATGTATTTTGATAATGTATTATATTTGCTTTAAGAGACTGAATACAATTACTTAAACTTCAATGACTGACTAAATTTTACACATGGAACTTAAAGTTTTGTGAAGGGAGAAAATTCTATTACATGACAATACTGACGATGTCAATGAATCTCTGAACAAGACCCCAAATGGAATTTGGTTTAAAAAATGTATCATCAGCAAAATTGTAAAAAAGAGGATAAAAAAAAGTTTTTATGATAATTGACCTTTACGTATTATACCGTCGTCCAATTTTGCCAAATCAAAGACGTTCCCAAATGTCATGGCATGTAGCCAATAGTGGAAAAC
>BMAO01020100.1:0-80965 GCA_019973975.1 Trichonephila clavata | reverse complement strand
TTTGGTAAAAAAGGAATAAGTGTGGGATTGGGGGCTCTACACATTTAATCATAAACTTCCTATCGATCAATGCCAATTCAATATTTCTCATAGCAGAGCTGTCAGACATATCGCGAGTGACGAACGGCACTCATACCTCAGATTGAGAAGTAGCGCAGGGAGGTGGTGACGTCTGTTACAGAGAAAGCTCATGCTGTTTAGATGCACTAAGGTCAGAAATAAAATACTTTATATTGAGGAAAGTATAATATTTTCTTCTGTATTGCATAATTTAAGCAGAAAAAGTTCTGTCGTGGAATGTGTTGAGTATCATAACATATATAGTTTAACTAGCTGGTATACCCGCTCTTCGCACGGGTGAATCGAAAAAATTAACAACACCGATTGAAGGATAAAGAAGTTTTTAAAGAGTTGATTATACGTGAATTGCAAATTAAACAAAAAAAATACATATCTTATATGCACAAAAAATCATATTTGTTAAGCTTTGAGTCTGTAGGTCGAATAGCTCATAAAAAGGATTTTTTCTAACCCCCCCCCCCCGTAACTCCCTTTGAAAACACTTTCCTAAGCTGATCTTTGTTCAGCAAAAGTAACACATTGTTATAAATTTTGTGTAATGAATACTTAAAATAGTGTGTAAATAATTTACTTTCTGTAGAAAAATAACTTTCTGTTGTATTTATTTTATGTTAAAATTGTAATATTTCCAAGCAACGCCGTTTCTTTCACTATAATGGCGATTTAATGGAAACATAGCGAAATGTTGGCGATAGAGTCACGTTGACATCATTTTTTGGCGATCATGTTAGCAACTTGTCGATGGATTGAACGGTGCGGAAGTTAGTATACTATAGCGTCACCTCATGGGGAGCTACAACAAAGAGGATAGCATGAAAACGTTCTCCACAAATAAGTACCTTTACATACCAATTTTCATAGTGATTTTTTGAACGGTGTGATGGAGGGAAGTTATTTCATATATACAAATATCCATATATATATATAAATGGATGAATGCTCAAATTATTTGTTGAGTTAAAATATCAAGCTAAGTTATCTTCAATTTAAAAACGAATTCAAACTCTGAAAATTGCGGTCTGTTCAATTTTGAAGAAAAGTTTTGGTTTTGTGTGAGTGAGTGAGTGAGTGAATATTTACGTCGCACTGTTCAGCTACACTAGGGCTTTTGGCGACGGAACGCGTAATTTTTAACCATGGTCAAGTGACGCGGACGACACCTGAACTGGCACCCCTTCTCCTAACTACCACACCCCACCACACCAACGGGAGGAACGTTTGAGCTCTCGACAGATTTAACGTGCATCGCTCCCCTAGACGGCGGGTCTTCAGTGGTACTGGTGCTCGAACTCATGACACGCTAGCCATGACCCGATCCCTAGACCACTTGGCTACCGCGGCCTATGCCGGACTGAAGCTCTTGACCATGAACATTAGGCTAACATGGCCTCTAAGCATTCCACAGTATTTATTTCATGTTATCATATACATTAATAGAATGTATGTCTCTACATATAAAGAATAACTCAGTCAAGAAAAAGTATAAACAATATAACAATATTCCGAATCAATCATTTTCTATAATCTAGAGCATACTATATCAAACAGCATTACATCAAGAGTAAGCTTTAAAAAAAAATCTGTTTCCAGTTTGTTTCTTTAAGAAGTAGACAGTCATTATAAATTCACGTATATCAGACAAGCATAAGAAAAGAAACGCATCCTAGCTTGTTAGTCTATTATAAATTCTCATAGAGCTATTTTTCAAACCCTTATCACGTTTTTTTATAAATAACACATTTATCGAAATATCCACACACTAGATGATTGCCCATTATTCATATACACTAGAGAAATATACTTCATTCTTATTTACGATTGAAACTCCCAGAAAAAAATAAAACAAGAATGTCCTCCCAATAACATAAATGTCCAGTTTTATTCGAGATCCTAAAGAGTATCACTCTTCTCCCCAACAAAAACGATGGTCAATCCTCGAACACTGTAAGCCATAACATTTGTGATATAAGGTAAATTTTGCACTTACTCGCGTTCCCAATGTCTAGAGATTCTATTTAACTCGTAGAGCTGCTGACAATAAAAACAGAGCAACTTTAGAAGTCAATAAATTTCGGGAACCGATAGCAAGCATCTTACAGAATGACTCCAGCCCTAAAAGTAAAATCCCGCCACTCGTTTATCAGGCTATAAAACCGTCTGGAGTACATTTACGACGTGGCGAACAGGGATTCATTATTTTCAAGAAAATCATCAAATGCCAATTCAGTAAGAAAATTTTTAAAGGAAATAAAACTCCAGATTTCCTGAGTCAGCGACAAGGAGCCTATTTGGAACTCTAGGGAGCTCTAAAAGGAAAGCTGATACAACAATGAGCTGTTTATTTTTGTTTATCTGAGACGAGTATTTAAAAAAGAATTCCATTCTTATTTAGTTTGATGTCATTGAAAATATTTTATTAGTGTTTTATAATTATGAAGAGGTAAGACGTCCACGTAAAATGTAATTTACCTGAGACTTACTCCAATAACGTTTAGATCAGGGTATTAAAATATTTATAATTGAAGTAGATTAGTTAGAAATTTACCATGAGATAACAATTTCAAACTAATTGGTAATTAGCTAAGCTTACATGTTTGGAGAGTATCTGTTTGCACTCCCTAAAGAATTCATATTTAATATCAAAGCAAATTAGAGTCTAAAGTCTTTCTTTTTAAAGCATATCCTAATTGAATTTAATAATTTTTTTACCAAGTTATATAATAAATAAATTATTCCATAAATTCGTTAAACTTAGGCTTAAAAATCAGCAAATAACATGTATCGTATTTCATAAAAAAATTTCTTTGATTTTTGGCAAGAAAACAATATTAATTAATTAGAGTATAACTTTGGAGCATGAATTAGTAAAACTTAATAAAAGTCAATTAAATACTTTTAAGACTTTTCAGTTATATTAATTTTGAAAAATTTGCGATTAAAGAAAAAAAATTTCATAGGTTTGTTTTGTACTGTAGCGGTATCTAAATAAGCCAGTAACAGCTTCCGGGACAGGAGTGATCACTTTTGTCTAGTGGTACGTTAAGTGCTTACGAATTCATAGGTCGCGGGTTCTAATCCTACGACAAGACTATTACAATACGTCAAAGTTTTTAAACAATGAGAAAGTTTTTTTTAAAACACCTCAATTGATAAATTTAAAATTTCCCAACCAATAGGCTAAAGTATTTTTTTAAGTTATTTAATTTTCACTCTTTAAAAACTGTTCATTTTTTTTTAAGAATTAAGGTCCAACGATTTGAGAAAAGCTTTAAAACAGAAATTTAAATCGTAGCAAAACGTAGAATGTTTTATAAGAAAACAGTAATAAAGAGTATAAGGTAATACAGCATCCTCTATTCGGTTGATAACAAATGAACAATAATGTAGTACTTCGTGTATGATAAATATGAAATTAAGAAAAATTAATTACTTGGTCGGAATAGAAACGTGAATCTTCCTTTGAATTTATTATAGTCTAAACCAGAATATGTCAAAAAATTGTCATATTTATCAAAGAGATTATTTTGTAAATTAAACAAAACATAAAGAAACACAAAAGGTTTGACCCAAGAGAGGACTTAAGAGGTCTTTTGTCTAAATTAACGGCAACGGCATCTCATAATTATCCTTCCACAAACTTTCAAATCCTAACACATTTGGAGATGAATATAATTAGTTTTAACATAATCCTACCAATTTATTTCAGATTTTATCCGATCCTAATTTAAATCATTGGAGCATTAAGCATGTAAATGATGCTCTAAATCATTTGAACTATGTTGTAGCAACGGAGGGCTTCACAGTCCTAATATATATTTGTTTAAAATATGTTGGGAGGATATAACTATATGGTGAATGGGTAATAATTTATTTTAAGCGGAAAAACATTATACAAGGAGGTTTCATTTCTTTCAATTAAACATTTAAAAATTTTATTAATATTTAATTAAATAAGATTTTTTAGAGAGATTATTATTTTAAAAAAGTGTAATGCTTGTCGGTTCCTACTTCCCTCTGATCCGGCTAGGTGTGTGGGAGGAACTGAATAATCAGTAGACATGGACTCACTCTAATTATTTTATTGTCATCAAAATATCAAGCAAACATAGTAATAATCTAATTAAGATAAAAGATCAGATAGCAGAGCGCGAAGGTGAGACTCGTTAGCCTGGGGATAATAATACGGACCCTCAATTGATTCCACGATAACCTATACGAGATCAATATAAACTACGTCTCGCTTTAATACACTAAACTTCAATTTAAACAAGAATCGCGATACCTGTACTTTTATGAAGTGAGTCCTCCAGTCGAGGCCTTGAATACGATCCTTATCCGGATTTAATCACCGTCGTGTGATACTCTTAGACTTCTTCAATTGTTAAACTCCGATTTGCACTTAATCATTTCACGATCCTTCACTCACCAACTAACTCCTAAAACTCACGAATACAGAATTTATATAATTTGCTTAATTTGCATAATCGCGCTTTCTTCACTCGGTGAAAGTTGATTGATAATATTATTGCCCCAGAAAAATTCCCAAGGGGTTAGTTATAGACGCGTATAGATCCGTCACAAAAGGGTGGGCAATTATTTGGGCTCGAGACCCTATTGTGAAGCGGAGGATACCGGAAAGGACGCGCCTTATCGCGTTCATTAATTAACTTCTCATCTGAGAAAAATTATAAATTCTAACTTAAAAATCAAGAAGTATAAGTTAAATAAAATAGCGATAGTTTCATCGCGCTAATTTCATTTCTGTAGCTGCAAGTACATTGAATTTGAGAATAAGGGAAACTTTTTCGCGACAACGTACTGATCAACGGAAAACATTGTAGAGAGTGATGTGTCACATAAGCATCCACCCCAAATGTCACCGGCAGACGGATGTCTGTGCGTGTGTGTGTGAATCACGTTTCGAACTTGAAGAACAGGATCACAGGGGTGGATCTAGGGCCTGTGAAACCGGACCCTAGCAGCAAGTCTTAAGAGCAGCATTTGAATCAAATTTGAAAAATATTTTTTTTGTACAAAAAAATTAATATATTTTCTGAAATATTATTGGCAGTGAATTTGTTCTTTTTTTTTAACGTATCTTTTTTATTTTTTTTATTTTGTACTCTGTATATTTAATGACAGTTTTTGTGTGTGTGTGGTGTGTGTTGAAATTTGAAGGGTTCGAAGTGGGAGTATATGTTAAAACAGGAAATTTTATATGTTTACACATCTTTCACTAGTAACTTTCCCTCCATCTAGGAGTGAGGTCACAACGGATATTTTTTTTCATTCTTACGATGCCCGATTTCAGCTATCCAAAAGGGAACAAAGATAATAAGAGATTATGGTAGATATTTTAATCTTGAGTGTAGTTACTATAAGTTAAAACAAACGTTTGCAATTCCCACCATTAGTAAACTATGTTTCGAAGAAATTGGCCTGCTAAATAGACGATTCCTTATCTTTCTTTTCACTCGATTGAAATAATAAGTAATTTTGTCCTTAATTTCAAATTATTTTAAATTTTTTAAGACTTAAAATTATATATATATATATATATATATATATGAGATGATTTTGGAGAAGTATTTTGTAGCGTGGCCGGAGTTGGTTCTTTACATGTAGATTTGCCGAGGGGTATTTATGTTGGTTGTTTCTTGACAGAAAACTTCTTCAGGGTTAGTTTCATTCTTTGTCTTATTTACAATCACCAATATATGAAATGCACTATCATTTAGAAAATTTATAAACGCTAACACTCACAAAAAGCAGAAGCAACACATAGCAGCAAAGACAAGTTGTTGACAAACAGACAAAGCACAAAAGAGAGAGAACAACCGACTGCTCTGAGCTTTTTACTGGCGGTGAAGGTCGTACGACTCTTTTCTAACAAGAGTCGTGATTGGTTGCAAATTCGCGCGAGCAATTAGATAACGTATAAGAATATAACTGTCTGGTTCCAAAGAATTAGAAAATAATTTAACGAAGTAGAGTTACAGAGTTCTAGAAGAAGTGCTATATATATATATATATATATATATATAATCAAATTTCTCTACAAGAGAGATGAATAAAATGTAATTACTTCTTCTAGCACTCTTTATATATATATATATATATATGAAGAGAGAGAGAGGGGGGCGAGGCGGCATTTTTGTCCGTGCCAGCAAAATTGCTTGACAGGATTGATTGTCACCACAGAAAAGTGCATTGAATGTTCTGTCTTCTATAAGAGGGTTCGAGACTGGGGCATATATGACACACCCGTCGCGAAAAGGTTAATGAGACAAGTGTACCTTCTCACACTTTTCAACAACTTTTTGAACTTGGGAGTGAGATTGTTTACAGCAAGTTATTTACAGTCGACTTGCTTCAATATTTATTCTTGTTTATCTTCTTCGAAGGAAAATGATCACAAATATATGTTGACTCAAATAAAGAGAAAACGTTTTGTCTATTGAGTTTTCTGACTGTATTGGAGGGCCGCAGAAAAAATATTTGCAGGCCACTGTTCGCTCACCCCTGGTTTAAAATACTATTAAAATTATATGCACATTACTGTTTGATGTAGTTAGTTTCAATTTTTTACTTTTGGAACTTTTACATTTTAAAGTATAAAATAATATTTTTATCAACAGTTTCTTTAAACTTATGGGTCGCATAAATATATTTTAAATTCTAGATACACAGAGATGGTTGGAATGTTGCCATTGCTGTGAAATTTTATTACTTTTTAAAATTAAATTTTTTTATTTTATAGTAGAGGAGATTTATTTCTCTTTCTGCCGTTGACGCGTTTCCATTAGGGAAGCAATTCAATGAAATTCCGACATTGCGGAAAAGCTTACTTTTATGTGCAATTTATGAAAAGTGTTTAAATAATGCGAATCATTGAATAGATTTATTTTTAAAATTTCCATATAAAACCTACCTTTTCAGTGTAAAGTTTATAAACTGTAGGGAATATCTGAAAAAAGCTGCCAGGAAAAATATTGGAAAGCTAAGTTTTAAACAATAAAAAATTGTGAAAAGGATATGTTACTTTTTACATTTTTTTAGACAGCTTAAACAAGTTTCAATAAATTAATATGAATTCTCAACAATAAAAAACATTTTTATTAAAGGGATGTATCGGACCTAAAGAAATGTAGCATTATTTGACGACATTCAACATTCTTATGCACTTTTCAAGTCTTATCAAAATTCAAATAGAGACAAAAAAAACTTTTTCTGGTTGGAAATAGTTAAAGAAATCACTAATTCAAGGCATTTAAGAATTGTTTTCTGTTGTAGTTCTCACACAGAGAGGCTTTCCAGATTATTTACCTCTTCCTTATAAACTGAGATACAGTAATATTTCGACTTACGCTAGCCCAATTTACGCTAATTCGGAGTAACGCGATTTTCAAATCTCACCGATTCGTCTTTTTTTTTTCATTACAGAAACTCAGGTGGAGTTAGTGCCAAAGCCTGATGAAATTGGTCATGTGATTGAAGAAATTGTCGAACTTACCAGGCAAGTAAATTTAGAAGTGGATAGTGATGACGTTCAAGAACTCCTGGATTTCCACAATCAGAAGCTGACAATTGATAAGCTCATAGAAATGCAAGAGCAAGACATTGAAGAATTTGATTCTTTAGACACACTTCAATCTGAAGATCGAATGGCAGTTGGGAATTTGACAGAAGGCCTCAGTTTCATTGAGAAAGGATTACAAATTTTTGAAAATACATTCTCTAACGAAGAGAGTATTTTTTTCCCAACAAAACAAGGAACACACAAAAATTATTAGCATGCTCCGAGGAAATTTTGCGGAAGAAAAAATATTTGATGTGGCAGATTACTTGTTAGATTTTAAGAAACCTTCTACATCAAAATAATTTCGGCTCGCGATTTTATATATATATTCGTGTAACCTAAAATTTTACTAATTTTTTTATTTAAATTACTATTTCATTTCGTATCCGGGTCCAAAAAAAGTAATTTATATGGAAATTATACCCCGACTTATACGATTATAACTCTCTCATGCCTATCGCGTAAGTTTGTTGTATTACTGCACTGCAATTATCGCAGTTTTTTGTTCTTTTGTGGATTTTATTGAATTCTTTTTTTTTTCTAAATTATTTTCTTTCCTCTCCGGCTTCAACTAAAAATAATTTAAATGTATTTCTATGCGAAATTATACTCCGACTAAGTGGTTATCACTCAGTTCCATATATTCGCGGTGTTACTGTACATTTCATAAATTTAAAAAGCCCCGCATCCAGAATAGGTTGTCCAAATCTTACAAAATTCCGTATGCACATACTTTGCGATAAAATTTTCAAATTATTATCTTTATATCTCAGTCCTTAACTAGATGGAGCTCCAGGACATTTTATAACGGAGCTCCGTATATTATATAAAACAGCGGATATCTTAAAATGCCAAGGCATAAATTGCACGCGATTGGGGTTTCATTCACTCACGTGTACTAATGATTCGCCATTGGATTCGCGAATAGTATTAGTAGATGTCAGTATATGACTAAAGGAAGCAGAGAGGTCAAATCACAGCATTACTCGACATTGGGATAGGAAAAATTATATCATTCGACGAAACTCTCAAGAATGATTGGGCCATGACCGTCAAGAGCGTCAAGATAGCAATCAACCGAGAGCAGTCGCAGAGAATGATCTTTTGATCGATGCTAAAAAACAGCCCCTGATACATCCATATTAACTAGTATTTTAATAATCACTTTCCGAGTCGTAGCTTTTGATGGTCAATAAGACGGTAGATTAACAATCCAAGTACATTCCTGCCTGCGTGGGAATTGGAGGTAATGAATGCGTGGATGTCCTCACTAAGGAGTCTCAGGACTTGGATCAGCCTTCCTCTGACTCCTCGGAGGATGAAAACGCTGTCACCAAGAGCAAAATTTATAATTGGAGTTTCATAAAACCAACTATCCCAGAGATCAAATGCCCTAGAAATTTGTCGTCTGCATTAGTAAGACTCTGCATGGATCCTTTCAGAGGTATGAAAATATCTCCAGATAATTCCCGATCTTACCCAATCTGCAGAAAAAGTACGCAAACTCAAGAAACACCAGTCCATGTTTTTGACTGCAAGACTATTCTTGTATCTCTTTTTAAACGATGCATCACCACAGGGCCATCTTTAAAACCTTCAAGCTCCAGACTTGGCCTCGCTTCTTGTTGGGGCTTTTGGACCAATATAGAAATGCACTAAATCCATAGACAAGACAAGAAAAAGAACTTGTATCTTATTATTCGATCTGGTACCTCATGGACAGGAGGTGAATTTTTTTAGTGATGAGTCTCGCTTTAAAATAGAGTCCTGATAACCATGTCTGGAGACATCTAGGAACAATGGTGAATTGTCACCTGACTGTCGTCCGCAATACAGCTCGACAAATAATTATGCTATAGTTCCCTATACAATTGTTGACCAGCTACCTATTAGCTTTCATTCTTGAGCCCTTGCAGCACGATGCATTTCAACAAAATTCTGCATCCGCAGTTTTTCTTCTTTTCACGCACTCGTGAACTTGCATTTCAACAAAATAATACCTTATAGCACATGACTTGCTTGTATTAGGGTTTTTCCAACACTTTTTTGACTGGTACAACCTCCCCAATTGACCTCTTTAGACTCTGATGAGCAGGTATTCTTGGCTGTCCCTATATCATGCCAGCTACTAATACGGCACTTGAAACGTGTATGAAAAGCAATCCGAGAAGACACCTGTCAACTCTACTTTTCAATGCCTGGCCGGATAGCAGCTTACATCAGAGACAAAGGTAAAATAATACATTATTGAGTTCTTTTTGCTCTTGTAGCTGTATTTTTAATACATTGAATTTCAATGAAATTTTCACAATTTTTTTTATACAGGCATATTACATCTACCGATTTATTTTCCTTTTTGATTATTCCTTCTTGTTTCGCCACCTTTTTATGTTATGTAGTTATTTTGAAAAGAGTACATGTTACTATGTTTAAAATGAGAACTGAAGTGATGAAATAAAATTAAAGTTATGATTAATATAAACTTCAATAAAATAAGTGTAAGGCAGTATAAATTGTTTAACTCAAATGAGTTTAGTGCTATGGGAAATTTCTCTTGTAAGAATCTTTGCATACATTTAGTTAGATTTCTAAAATGTAATTTTGGTCCTCGAAACATTTATAAAAGTTTAATTGATACTTTTATATAGTTAAAAAATATTTTGATTAAAATTTAATCACCTCACAAGAAATTTTTATCGAATGTTCTGAAAAAGATCTTGCTAAAAGAAAAAAAAAATTTTATTTCTAAGTTTGGTTCAAGCTTCGAACAACACAACTCATCAACCTCAAACTTCCAATGAACAAACTGAAAGAACCCTATCCCATTGAAAATGCCATATAGGTAAATCTGTCAACCATTTTCTTTTTCCAGTTGGAAAATTCACCAAAGAGGCTGGCGTGGGTGGTAAGAAAAATTCTTCTCTAAAAGTTCTTACTTAGGTCTATTCTCATCTTCCAGGGGTGACATGCATGTAATGACGACAAAGGAAGAAAATATGAAGAAGCTCCACCAGATTTAGTTGGAACTAAACAGGAATTTCAGCCGACAAGAATGTCATCACACAAATTCTCACTCCTTTTTCGAAATAAAGAATAAAAAAGAAAGAAAGAAAGAAAAAGAAAACTCCAACCACTCTCTTTTCATTAAATTTATGGAGTGTCCTCGATTGGTGATTAAAACCCGTAGTTCTGCAGCTCTTGTTCCTTCTGCCGTCTATCTCGCAAGGGAATTCCAGGGCTTTCCCTATTACTCTCCGGAAAATAAAAGCCCTGGGAAAAAAACGGAAACGGTTCGCCGAAATTATTTTTACCAGCTCTCCTATGTATGTAGGTATTGAGAATAACGAGTTAGATCATTTACTTTTTCGAGTTTTGAAAGAATGAGGTAGGGAAAGAAGAAGAAGGGAAAAAAATGGCGCAATGAGTGTAAATTAGAACCGTTAGATATTCGAGAGAATTTTATTAAAACGCCCCAGAGGGGCAGTGAAAGATTCCGAAATTTATCTTACCCTTTTAATGTGTGCTTAAGACATCGATTTTTAGAGATTTTACCTCAGTGACGAGGAATTCGAATTGCTGGAGGGAGTCGGAAAAATATTCGGTATCTATTTCTGAGTCTTTGTAGAGAGAATTGATGAAGTCTCAGTGTTAAATAAAAACGTAAGTAATACGAAGGGGAGATTCGAAATGTACGAGGTTCTGATAAAGTAACCATTCTTTGGCACGGGGTTCACATTCTTAAGGAATAAAATACATTGAAGTAAAATGTTTTTAGAAATTCAGAACTGAAATCATATTATTCCAGAAAGTTTGTGTAACAAAATGGCGAATGAAACATTTTCGATAAGGCATTGAATTTATTATGATAGTAACTTACTCTTAAATTAAGAAGAAAGTTTTTTCGATCAATATTTCATTTTCTGAATTTAAATTTGAATTAATGTTATGTCAGTGAATATTGTTTGTTCATTTAAAACCTTTTGATTTCAATATTCAGCTTGAAATACTGTGATCTTAAAACAAAGAATTCTTAATGTGAGACGTATTCAAATGAAAGGGATTCTAAGCATCACATGGGAACAGTTTTCAATGTAATTTCGTGAAACAAACGCGATAGTGAAGGTGTATGTAGCATGCAGGCGCGTGCGTGAGCAGATTTGTGATAACTGCATTCGTAAGGACGTGGCATTGTTTGGTGAGGATGCAACTGCTTCCAAAACGGATCAGCTAGCTGCAATATAGTTTTTAACACTGAAAAAATGTAAGCCGGTGGATATTAATTGTAAAAAACTGGCTGTGTATGGTGACATGTGTGTGTCGAAGCCCACGGTGATGAGGTGGTTGAGAATATTTAGCGACGATCGACATTAGACAAGGGATTTTCCACAGCCCAATCAGGCATACAAAGTTGTGACAGAGAAGATCATTACGGACATTGAGACTGCAATCAAAAGAAATCGAGGTCGAAATATACGTGACGTCGCAATGAGAGCTTAACGTGCCCTGTACTGTTTACAATGTTATCACCAACATTCTGAAGTTTTGAAAAGTTTGTTGCCAATGGGTATCCCGCATGCTGTCTGAACACCGCAAGAAAACAGCCAATGGGTCTGAGTTTACGGCATTGTTGTGCTACTGGGTGACGATTTTCAGCAGCACATAGTGACAGGGATGAGCAGGGACGTCTTAAGACTTCTTGAGGTCCTGGGCCTTTACGCAAATATAGGCCTTGGGCCCATAAATAAATGGAGGCTCCATCTATGATTCTTAAAAGTAGACAGTACATACCATACATTGTCAAATACTCGTACACACAATAACACGAAACAAATTAATGTGCATCACTTGCAATCGCACAAACCAGCTCAACCAACTGCCGCTTTTTGATTGAAGGAGTAATGATGGTATATGGTGGTAGGCCTAGGCCTATACATGGACGAGGGACATCAGTTGATAAATCGTTCAAAATTTCCAGTTTTTTCAAACAAAAAAAAAACCAAAAATAACATTTGACCGTTGAAATTACTCGAATTATGATCTTTTTAAGACTGAGTCAAGAACGAGACGAGGCCCCCATTGTAGCCGAGGCCCTGGGCCCGGGCCCAGTTGGCCCATGCCTTAAGACGTCCCTGGGGATGAGTGTCAACACTGGGAAGTCCTCCAGAAAGAAAACATCCCGACTCACCTATCCCCAAAAATTCAAAGCTCAGCAATCAGCAAGGAAGGTGATGTTGACGGCACTTTTCGACATGCAAAGATTCCTAGTTCTAGAGTTCTGTACTGATTCCATGATCAAACGACACCGTTCTTCGAGGACGAAATTCGTAACCTTCCTAAGCAATTGGACGCCTAACTAAATGCTATAGGCGATTTCTTTTAACAAACTTTGTATAAATTTCACTCATTAAATATTGTTGTTTCTATGAATTCATTTGTTTCATTTCTGTCCCTACGCATCTTATGGATACAAACCTCGAAGCACTTTCATTTGAACACCCCTTATATAAAAGAAAAAGAGGAGGATTTCGGCATTTCTAAAAAGTTGATTAACTATAGTATTTTGTTTATTAATCTTAAATTTTGATCTTGGATTCATATTTTGAAAATTATGAGATTAGATTAGTTTTATCAAAAGAGTTCTAGCAAAAATTGAAAATATTTTTCTATGGTCTTAAATACTTAACTAGATGAAAATATTTTTATTTCCCGAATTATCACAAATATACTGGAAAATTTCTTAAAGTTTGGAATGTATTTACATAATTTGATTATATTGAATGAATTACACCTAACTTGTATTTTAATATGTGTATTGGATATAATAATTGGAATGTACTGGAAGAGCATTATATTTATAATTTTCATATAAATACGGAAATGAATAATTAATACTAACTACAAGGAAAAGCAGTTTTCCTCTGAGTAATTAATAAAAAATAATAAATATTAAGCATATCATAAAAGTCCAAACTATTCGCAACGTTTAATATTTTTTTATAATTTTATGCATTTCACATTATGAAATATCTTTCAATGTTCCATTTTAATGTCTCTTGTTAAATACAATAATGCAATTAAAGTTTTATATAGTTTTTTTTTGTATAAAAAATGCAGATGCAACGGTAATTAACGATCGGAGTACAATAATGAGCTTTAAAACAAATATTACATTAACAAACTTGTAAAAACAAATTGCTCAAAGTACCACATAATTTTAACGAAACCAATTTTTAAAGACGGCTAATAAGCTAATTGCAATTTCCAAATTTGAATAATAATAAAAAAGCGTCCTTTTCACAAATGTTCTCTAAGAACCATTTGCTAAATTTTAACTAATTACAGAATTTATTAGTAAGTTCTTGTAATAAAGTGCTTTGTTTAACGCACAATGTTGCATTATTAAAATCCACCAGCGATTTTAATACAGTAAAATAAATACAATAAAATTTTGAATAAAAAAAAGGTGATTGGATGATTATTCAAAAAGTCAATTTAAGAATTAAGAAAAGTAATGAGCACTATTTTTAAAATGTTTTCAATATTGAATTTTTAAATTACAATAAACATGATACGTTAAAGCAGCAGTTTTTGAGTAAAGTTCAAACATGGGTAACTTAATATATAGAATCCTTATAACAAATAAAGGAATTAATTATTACACTACTATTCTAAACTTAAAAAAGCCTTTTAAACATTTATATATTCTAGTGATTGCATAACTCACAAGTATAGTTAAGCTCCGTAAATGAAAAAAAACAAAAGTAGTACTAAAAGCTCCATTACGGATATATAGAGCTTTCGAATAAAATAAAAAATATTAAAGAGTATCGAATGGAATAAAATAATAAAAATAAGAAATAGTAATAAAATACAATGTACTTTTATGGAATTTCTATTTCAGAAATTGTACAATAAATTTAATGAATTAAATATAATCATTTTGATAATACTAGTTGAAACAATGTGAATTCAATATTTTTTTTTCTTAACTATTTGGATTAATGGGATTTTTGTTTATTTTGAAACATTAAATGATACCTCATCAAATGATTTCTTTCTTTTTTTCATTGAATAATTTAAGCGGTAATATATTCCGCAATGAGCGATATTTATTGTCCTTTATTACAAAACCGTCAATACTTATTTTCTTTTTGAAGTTATATAGTAAGATTTTGGATATATAAAATTAAAAAAATGGTGTATACATTAATACCCTGAAATTACGTGATAGGTAGGACTCAGTAATAACAGCAAAAGTCGAATTCGCGTAAGTCAGGGTATAATTTTGCATACAAATACAAGTAGATTATTTTTAGTTGGGGCTGCAGACGAAAAAAAAAATAATAATTTAGAAATAAAATCTTAAGTAAAGAAATACAAAATTGAAAACCAAAGTTATTTCAACATAGAGGATTTCATAAAATCTATCAAATTAGTCAGTTTTTTTTCTACCACATAATTTCCTCGCAGCAAATTTTTGTATTCCTTGTTTTGTTGGGGAAAAAACACTGACTTCATTGGAGTACGTTTTACTAAAATTTGTAATCCTTTTTCAATTAAACTGAGGCATTCTATCAAATTCCCAACCATCATTCGATCTTCTGGGTCTAAAGACACAAGTTATTCAAAGTCTTGCTCTTGCTCATGAGCATCTATGAGTTCATCAATTACCAGTTCCTGATTGTGGGAATCCATCAGTTCTTGAACGTCTTCACTATCGACTTCTAAATTTATTTTCTTGGGAAGATTGCCAACTTTTTCAATCACACATTACCAACTTTTCCCCCTCAAACCAAAAACGAATCTACGAGATTTGAAAATCGCATAACTCCAGGTTAGTGTATGTCAAAGTTTTACTGTACTTAAATTAGAAAAATTTATATTAATCAAAGCTTAAATTTATATTTACACAATTTTTATCTCAATTATCAACAAAAAAGTGGTGTTATAAATTCAATATTAGAAAAAATATAAGTTCTATAATTTTTTAATTTTTTTTTATTGGGAATTGTCAAATGATGTCATCAAACTATTTTTTCCTTGCATAATTTGAAACTTAAAGAATAAAATTGTCAATTTATTCGCCCTTTCAATGCATATAGAAGTATCATATCCTATCTTCATCTATCGATACTTATTTAACCATTCGGATACATATTCATAGGTTTCTAGTAACAAATCTAGAATATCTCCATTCCTTAAAACATCGAATAACACTGGCAATAAATATTTCAAATAAAACTTATTAAACATCCATTTCATACAATTCAAATCTAGTAGAAACATTCCAGCTTACCTGGTCCAGATACCGTTCTTTCACATGGCTCCGACACCCCAACATCATTGATGGCAATGCATACATATAACCCGTACCTCTCCGCTGTGTCGGGGAGAATGTAAACACTGTAGTCATCGTTGTCACTGTCCATATCAAAATCGTCGTCTAATGTCTCATTATCTTTGCTCCAAGTGAAATTTATCTTAGTGGGAAAACCGTCAGCCTTGCACATCAGAATGGAGGCTCCGGCATCGTTGGTTGTCTCGCTTACGGTACATTCTGGTTTATCTGGAACAGAGGGAGAATGGTTTACATGTAAAGTTTATTTCACTGTTATACATATTGTTTGAGTTCTATTCGTTAATGTATTTGTGTGATGTGTTTCGGAAATTCTCTTTTAAAGAGTTTTGTGGATTAACTTGTAGTATTATTTCGATAATATTTCAAATAGATTGGAGAATGCTGTAACCATATTTGATTACGAGTTTTTATGTTATATATATTGTGGCTTTACTCAACATTTTTTTAGTAGTTATTAAACAGAAGATTTGGAAATTTTTCTAGACTTTCCCAAATTAAAATTAATCAAAATAAATCCCTAGCATGACGCACACAAGAGAGGGGGAAGTGTCCTCGGGTCCGGAACCCCTCCCCAAAGCCCTTGATTTTTTTTCCGGTTGATTATAATTCTATGTATATAGTACGAGAAATTTAATTAAATATTTGTTATTAATAATTAATTTTATTAATTAATGCTAATTATTCATTCAATAATTAATTTTTTACTATTTTTTGTTCCGAAAATCGACAAAATCAAAAGAATAGGTTAGGCGACGTATTGGAGCATGACACGAGGATAGTGAACTTTCGACCTGGACACCCCCCCCCCATCCTTGAAAAATTCCTGTTTGCGCTACTGATCCTTAAAATAAGATTATAATGAATTTTTTAAAAAAAACGATCTGTTAAATACCAAAATGTTTAGCTTTATACTTAAGCTTATAATGCAGCTTTTGTTGACTTGAGATTTTAACCCTTTAACTGCCGAGTAAAAATTACGCGATTCGCTACCCAGTGCCACCGTTTTTCACATAGGCACGCGTATGTGGTGTATGGGGGGGGGGAGAAAAGTCACAAATATGCAAATTTTTCTCTGAAGTAAGTAAATCCATCGCAAACATTGCCCACGTCATTTTATTGCATTAAAAACCCTTCGGGATAGTTAACCGATAGCAGCGCAAAGAAAAGAATCGTAATTCGGAAAGACGTATATATACGTCCATGCACTAAACGTAACGGTTGAGCGTGACAGATATATACGTCTATGGAAGTTAAGGGGTTAATATAAAGAAATTATACATTTAAACGTAAGGAACCTTTCATGCGAGTCCTCATGCTGCTCCAAACAGAAAAAAGCAGACATTCGGGAGCTTGTTTTGAATACAAATCACTTGGGTCCTTTCATACGTAGTCAACTGTCTCTCCCTGCTATTATACGCCTTCAAGTTCTTGAAAGCCACGTTATCCTGTCCACTAGTTGACTCCATTGAAAGAATATTGTAGAAGCTACGTTCTTTGCACTTGGCTAAATATGTATCGAAAGTGGAGAAAGCTTTTTTATTTATTGCCTCTTTTCAGGCAACTTAGTGTATGTGTGTGAAAGACATTTTCTCCCCTTTTCACACTAGGGTAGAGGTGACAGAAAACAAATTCATTGTTACATATTTACAGCGTGTGAAACCGGAGTAAAGCAAACATTTTATTCATTACGTTTCGAGATTTTGTGAGCTTAGGAAGAAAAAAAAACTCTAGAAGTGAAATACAACAGGAAAGAGTTAGATTTATTTTAATCATTGGCACGCAATTAATTGAACCAGCTGTATAGAATGATGACAAAATTTTATAAGAATGCGTATTTTGAAGTAATTATTCTTACTTTGAATCGTAAATGTTTACAGTAAAGTACACAGCATATATACTTATAGAAAAATTTAAAGATAACCTTTTACATTTTTCCTAATTTACTTACTAATTAAGAATTCAAAAATTAGCTGACATATATATCTAACTATTTAAACTTCTTTTTACTTAAAATATAATTGTGTATTTGATAAGCAAAATAAGATCAATACACACACAAACTACAGAACACTTTAACGAGATCAAAGGTTTGTAAATAATTGAATTTTTCCCCCCATTTTTACAAGGTATATAAAATAATAGTCTACAAAAAGATGCAGCAATTTCCAAATTGTATACAAATACGTTTTGCGGAATCTGTAATAAACTTGTAATATTTTTCATTTCTTAAAATCATTTCAAATTAATACTTGAATTTATATAATATGCTTATATACTCAGTAATTTATATTTTGTTCCAAAATTATATTCCTCTCATGTTTATAGGTAATATCGAATTATTTGCAATGATTTTAAAACTTGAATTTAAATTCATCGTAACTTATTGGACATGATATTTAATACTTAGGCAATGTGATTTAATTAGAAGTAGGGGATAACTTGAAATATTTATAATTACAAATTTAATTAGAATCCAGAGAAACCATCCGTATTACAAATATATATATATATATGTATATAATGCAAACTAAAGAGATTTGTTTGAATTCATTAGGCTTTAAAATCATGAATCAAAAAATGAAATAAATTAAAAGTATTTACTTCAAACGCATTTATTCAATACACCATATGACTTCACGACAAAGTAGAATGTTTAGATTTTGTCTTCTAATGTTAATACTAATACATTCTTAGAATTAATTCAATTTAGTAATGGTAAATGTTCAGTTTTGAATAGTCTGAGATGAAACTGAGAGAATGTATAAATTGCTAAGAACTGAAATTTAATTTTAAAGAAAGAGATTTTTAAATTAATTCTGACGTTCAATTTTTACATATAGCGAGCAAAATGATACCTAGAAGCGAGATTATATATATATATATATATGTATATATATCCAGCCTTACTCTAACTGAAAAATGTTAATTGTATATGTAAACGGAAAATATGTATTTTAATCCTATTTTGTTTGAACAGAAATAGATTCAATTTTTAGTGGCACAAAAATTTCATTTTTAATATGCTCGTAACTTATATGTAATTAAAAATGGTAAGTATAATTATAACAGATTTAATGAAGTTTAAAACCAAATTATTTCACGTAATATAATTATTTCAGTTTTTTTTTTTTTAATCATGGAAAGCGTTTTTAAGAAAAGTAAATTTTTAAGTAAAAGGTTTTTCAAAGTGTTACATAATCAAATTAAATATATATTTTAATTATATACTTCATCATTTTTTCCGAAAAATCCTGAGTTTACGCTTTTAAAAAAACTGCAATAATTAGTATAAAGGTATTTTAAAGTAATATATTTATTTTAAAAATACAAATATTTAAATAAATGTTAAATGAAATATTATTAATTTAAGTAAATTGTTTTAATTAATTGATGTACCTGAAAGTGTGCGAGATAAAAATCCTTTTAGTGTTTTATTTACAATGGGCTAAATTCATGGTAGTCATATGATACATTTAAATCACGTGATCTCTATTGAATTCAAAATTGGAATTGCACTTGTATAATGTAGATGAGGTTTCAAATTTTAAAACTTGTTTAAATATTAAGATTCTTCAAAAGGTTCTTCAAATTTTTAATTTTTTTACCTTATGCGAGTATTTTTTAAAGTTAATTTCATTTTGTTTATTTATGTGAGTTATTAATGATAAATTTGTACTTTTTGAAGGAAAGTTTCCCCAAAAAGCAAAGGTTTACAACAGTGAAGCGCATGAATTAATTGCCTGGAAGCACGTGATTGTATTTATCATATGACTATGACGTCACATGAAATTATGAACTAATTGGCAGGAAAAACATGATTGCAGTTATCATGTGATTATGACGTAAAATAAATTTATGAACTGATTGGCTGGAAACACGTGATCCAATTTATCACATGACTATAACATCACATGGAATTATGAACTGATTGGCAAGAAAAACATCATTTCAGTTATGTGATTATAACGTCACATGAACTTTGAACTGATTGGCGGGAAACACGTGTAGTAATTATCATGTGACTATGACGTCACTCGAATTTAGTCCATTAAAAAGCTATTTAAAATGAAGTAATAAATAGAAATTTTCAAATGTAAAATATTCATCCTGTCATATGTAAAATAGTCATTATCTTCTTTATTTTTTAAATCTATTCTAAAGAGACTTTATAAATTTTTTTTTCTATTAACTATATTAATATTACATAGTTCTTAAAAGAATCGATAACAATATTTCCAAAAATCATAAATCTGATGAAATACTAGACGAAAACTTATTCTAAATGATGAGCAGACAAGATTCGAAGGAAGAAAAAACATCCAGTTAAAAACGATTAATTCTACCAAAAGTCAAATTCAAAAAGTACACCGACAACCTTGTTTTCAATACCTTCTTAAACGAAAATAATTTTTACTGATCTTTTGGTAGGGATAAAAAACACCCCGCAGATATTATAAAAAAATGTAAAAACGATGGGGAAAATTGAATAAGACCGAAATAAAAAAAATAAGAAAAAACTGGAACCCATTCTCCATTTTTCTTTTCCCTCCTACCAACCATACAAGCAAACTACTAAAAGATTTCAAAGGTAAAAATAGTGGCAACTGAGTTGAAAAACGCCGTAGGGCACTGAAGATTCCAACAATTTACTTTGTCACTTTTGTGCTGAGGAAAAGAGAAATGAAATAACACATCTCAGAGGCTGGAAGTGTTGTGACAGTTTTTTGCCGTGAGCGTGGTCAATTCCTCTGTTTGTTCAGCAAAACGAAAAATCGGTTAGCTTCAACATTAAGTTGACAGCCATCCATTTAGATATTTTTTTTTTATTTTGAAGAAAGGATAAAATCTATATACTGTGTACACATAGAGGTGGCATAAATAGATTTTAATACTTTTGTTCTGATGTAGGGTATTCTTATTTTAAAATATATACCATCGGTTCAATAAAATAAACATTTTAATGTAATAGTCTAAATTGTATCCTGTATTAAAAATTCGTTTTTTAATGAGTTTATTTTATAAATTAAGGCATCTGACTGCGTTTAGAATAGTGGTTTTGAAAAAAAAATATAAATGTTTATTTTGATATATTTAGTGTTACTTGAATTAGAATATACATATGAAATTGCTTTAAGAGTTTTATTACAATAATAAATTATTTAAAAAGCGCGATACGCGCTACCAATCAGCCACTGGGTTTCTGAGAAGTTTTATGCATCAATATTTTTGATTAATATCAAAATTAGGATTACTTAAAAATTAACACGAATATATACGTAGAATATATTTGGTTCATGGGTTCCATGGGTTCATCATAAGAACCAGGAAACATAATCTTATATTTAATTGCTCCATTGTGTTTGTTTGTACGACAAAAAGCGCGTTTTCAAATATACCTTTCATTATATCGTCTTTCTTTTAGAGAAAGATCAATGAACTCTAAATATTCCACAATTTTCATTATTTTGACTTAATATACTTTTAACAGAAAGTCTTGAAGACAATTCTTGCAGATGTCACAAAACTCTTAACTATCAATCAGGCAGGCATCCTAGTTCTATGAATTGTAGAACTATTTTATTTCTTTGCGCTCACCACAAACGATTCAGTCTCCGAATTCGGAAGTTAACACTAATGCACGAAACTGCTGACTCGTAGCAAATTCGGGGGAGGGGGGCAGAGAAACAAAAGAAACTAACACGTGACCCATTTCGTTTCGGAAGTAGGTCGTCCATTATTTAAAATGTTTGTTGATTAGTGCAAACGATCCTGAACGGAATAAAGCGAAAGTTAATTAACAGGGTAGCTCCGGTTGAACTTTAATTGGATTTTATTCGTTTTTTATTCGGTCCTCCCTTCTGGGAATTTTTGTGCAGGCGATTATGCCGATCGAACAATAGATTCACGGATGCGAAGAGATTAAAAAATTGGAAATTTATATATATTTTTTTTATTGGCAGAAATGAAAACGACAAGTTAGGAGATTCGGAATGACAAAGGATTATCGTTTTTCTATTAGTAACCATTTCTCCCAGATCAATTTTAATTGTATTCAGTTCTTCGTTCAATGCTTTTCGCATTTCTTTAGTTTTTGCTATAGATTAAGGGTAACAAAATGGAAATCAGTTTCTTGTTTGAGGGGAAAAAAGTCTGATTTCCCTCAAGAAGTTTGAACAAAGACGAAGTTTTTATTGTTTTAAACTGAGTATTAATTTGAGAGGAAAATTAGAAGAAATTTATCGGTTTGTTATCTTTAATGCTAGGATACGATGAAAAGTGAATGTAATTGTTAAAGAATAATTTTATATAAAAATGCTTTATTTTGATATCCACATTGATTAAAATGCCAAATATCTCTCTATTCTTACAGCTGTTATTGATTTTCAAGACTTGATAAATTTGCCGAAGAGATAAGTTTATATGATAATTATGATTTATTGCGCTGAATACAATCGAACGTAATCAAATGATCCAGTGAAGTTTTAGAATGTTATCGGGGGATACATTAATTTAAACGGTGAATGTTGTTTAAAACCTTAAATTAGTTCGGAACACATACTTAACTTACGTTTGCCAAATCCTTTGAATTTTTTAATTGCAATTATTTGCATTAAGATTGACAAAAAAAATGAATATTACAAAATATTCATTTACGATTTACACAAATTGTTTTAGTTTAATGATTTCGAAATTTTTTTGGTTATCTCCTATGAGTATATATTATGAAAAACTGATTTTGTGCTCAAAATTTCAAAAAAAAAACTAGCCATTTAATATTTAAGAAAAAAAGATTTTTTGAAATGATTTTAAAATGCTACTCCTTCTACAAAAATCGACGCACATGCATGAAATTTGATTTAAAAGAACATCAAATATGAATAACAAAAGATGGTATGAATTTTGTGATAACATGAGTGGTATTGCTACAATATATCTTTTTTATTAATGCTTATTGAAAATTCCTCAGAAAATGCATACATTCTAAATTCAATTATATTTTTAAAAAATAAGTTATTACCTTGATTTAAATATACATACCAACTTTTGTTACATGCACTTATGACAATAGTTAGAAAAAATATTTAAACATTTGGCACAATAGGAAAAAACCTTATCATTTTAAATGAAGACAAACTAGTTATATTATCTTTCTGAGATAAGTCTGTTTAAAGTTTTGATTTACCATAGGGTGTGAATAAAAATGAACGTAAAAGTCATCATAATTCTGCATTTTTCAAACATTAATCTTTCAAATTTTGTGGCGTTATTGCTAAGTACATAAAAGATAATTTAGGCTAAAAAAATACATATTTCATTTTTTGTACCGATTTTTGTCATTTAAATCGTACTGTGCAAGTCTGAATTCATTAGCCATATTTTAAAAATTTCTCACATGAGCTGTTTATTTTTTATTTAAAACACTCTTGGAAGGAATGATGATATTTATAACAAAATGTAATATAAAAAGTTTCTAAATAATAGCATATCTGAAATAATTTTAATTTCTTATCTACCACCAATTTTTAATGTTCATTTCTTCCATACTTACAAACGATTTCCCCATTCTTTACAATGAAAAATATTAAGCAAACCGATCACGGAAAGGTTTATTATATATAATATGATACTAAGGAATATATAATAAGAACACTGTATTTCGTGATAGAAGCATCATAACACATTCAGGTTAAATACATATATATTAGCCGTTATTTACCCGCCTCACTGGGTATCTCAAAAGGCTGAATGACTATATACTGTTTTTAAGTTAATGGTATCTATGTCCTATCATTAGGCTTTCGATTGGATTGTAAAAAACATTGTAATAGCCCTCGCCTCTTGATTTAATAAGGAAAGTATTTGAATTTCAAGAATTGAAGTATAATTATCCTTTACTCCCCAAAAACTTCATTTAGTCGATTTCCCCAAAATCTAATCTTAGTGAATGTCTATTCAACAAAAGAAACGAGCTTCCCCAATTTCAGGTCTGTAGAGTTAACAGTTCAAAAAGGAAGAATTTCTTTTATTTATAACGCCTCTTAATACTGGCAAACCCCCTTAGATTTGATTTTAACCAAAACCATTCTTAGCGGATTTCCACTCAACAAAAAAAACATACTTATCAAATATCAAATCGATAGCCTCTAACAGTTTAAAAACGGGATTTTCTTTTGTTTATTTTATGCTCTGACAACCTCCTCCCCCCTCTTGGGAGTCAATTTATGCAAAACCTATTCTTAGGGGATACCTACTTAACCAAAGAAACATGACTGACAGATTTCAAGTCTGTGTATTTAATAGTTCTAGAGATCTCATCATAAGTGAGTAAATGACTGAGTGAGTGAGTCACTTCCTGATCTTTCTTCCCTCCTCTCTCTGTATAGATACACCATTACGTTTTTTTACATCATATTGATTCAATGCTTTAATTAATGACATCACTTGGAAGGATAACTATGCAACGGGTCTATTTGCGTTCTTCCTACGAATAATACTCTTGGGGATAATGGTCCTTTAAAATTTATTCTATTGAAAACTTTCCTCCGAAGAAGAAGATGTGATTATGTAAATCAAAGCTTGTATTTAAACATTAAACTTTCGAACTAGCGGAGAAAGAGGTTATAGACTACTAAAGGATAAAAGTGATTGATTAATGTAAGGCTAGGCGAGATCAATTCGTAGCTTATTAGATTAATATTACGATTAACGATTTGGTCAAATAAGTGTTAAGTCGATTTGAGAGGTTTCAGGAGTGTCAATTTTGTCTTGAGGAGTGAAAGTATAAACAATTTTCAAACAGGTATACTTCTTTTAAATTTAAATCAAATAATTCGAATATCTTACACATTATTTAAAAAGGATTATGGTTTCAAAAAAGTACAAACATTTTGAAATATAATGATAATTTTAAAAATTATGAGCATTTGCAATTAAGAAATAATTTTTTAAAAAATATTAAGTAATTTTGGCGTTGCGCAAGCTATTTTCTAAAATAGTAGCCTTTGATGTATAAAACTTTATAGAATTATAAAATATTAATTTGAAAAATATTGAATTTTTTTTTAAAAAATTTGAAAAATATTGAATTTTTTAAAAAAAAATTTGAAAATTTAGTTTTTTTAAAAAATAAAATTTATTATTCTATTTATTTAAAAATACTACAGTGTAATAAGGATACATTTAACTTTATAAATCAACTTATTGCTAGTAGTTAAAGCTACTATTTTAGAAAATAGCATGCGCAACGAAAAAATTAATATTTCTTATAGAAATATTTTTATTTTCATATGCTTATAATTTTTAAATTATGATTACATTTTAAATATTTTACACTTTTCTGAAGCACGATTTCTTTATAAATAATGTGTAAAAGATTCGAAACATTTAATTTTAATCTCAAAGAGTTATACATATATTTGAATTATTGTTTATATTTTCAGCCTTCTAGAGAAAGTAAACACCCCTGAGACACCTTAAATCAGGTTATTGTCTGGAAGTAAGTGATCCGATTTATTGTTAATACTTCTAGTATCTCGTCTACCTCGCTATTGCTTCGCATATTTGGTAATTGGTGCATTTCTTAACTTGGGTTATTGAATTTGTGTCTCAATTGGGAATTGTTAATAAATAGAATTTGTATTGACTATGACTAACTTCCTTCCGACCCTCTCACACTAATGGACGGCACAGGCCATTCATTACAACCAGTAGCGCACACATGAATTTTTCAAGAGGGGGGGGGGTCCAGGGATGAAAGTGCACTATTCTCGTATCATGCTCCAATACGCCACCCAACATATTCTTTTGATTTTGTCAATTTTCGGGAACAAAAAAAAACAGTAAAAATTAATTATTGAATGAATAAGTAGCATTAATTAATAAAATTAATTATTAATAACAAATACTTAATTAAATTTTAAGTATTATATACATAGAATTGTAATCAATCGGGGGAAAAATCAAGGGCTTTTGGGTGGTCCGGATCCGAGGACACCCCCACTCTTGTGTTCGCCGCTGTGATTACAACTATAGTCTAAAAAACATTTTACATATCATAAAAAATATTACCTAAATATTCTGAGTTCTTTTAAGGAAAAAAAAAGCACACATAATGCGTTCAAACTCTTTTCTCACGCATGGATCTTATTCTACAAACACGCATTTTATCCTTTTTACGACCCAGACGCGTCATTAACGCCTCTAAAACATCCCTTCATTAATGGTTCATCTCTTCATTTCATCGCTCCTCTCTTCTTTCGCAATCTATATGCACACGTATCCTCCTGCCTAAACAAAGTCGGAGTCACACATTGTTAAGGACGCCTATTACATGCTTCATCAGATTAACTTTCGGTGCTATTTCTGTGCCAACGCCTCCATTAAAGTTAATCTTATCAAGGCCCAGTTTGTCAATCGAGATCGATAAATGAGTTTTGGTCAGTTAACTCGGGTCATAAACGGAAAGACCAGTTTCAAAGGGGGTGAAGTCTTTATCACTGGGGGAAATCAGCCCTTTTGTGAACACATGCAGCAATTTAATTCTTAATGGAAAGAGTGTTCTTTGGGACAATTTTCAGCAAATGTAATTTGATCTCTGACTTGTGTGGGTCGACGCAGTGAAAGACAGTTTTCCATAACGTAATTTTCGTGTAAATGTTTTGAGCGTAGGAGCCTTAAAATATTCTAACTAATATGTAGAGGAGATATTAATTGAGTTGTGGATAATGCACTCGCTGGATAAAAGGTCTTTTAATATGGGACACGTTGAGCAACTTTATGGCAAAATTATGATGGGCTTTCAGGACATGTTTTTCTGCAGAGAAAGTAATCATTTTTGTCATTTGCTGTCTGAAGTGATTCATTAAATATGCAAGAAAGTTAATTTTAAGTAGGAACTGAATTGATTTTTCCGTAGTTTATGGTAGTACGGGATAAAAAGGAAACCAATTATATTAGTCACACATTTGATTATGAGTTACTCAATTTTACGCGCAAAGTATTGCAAAAGGTTTTCATTTTATTTGATTAATAATATGCTATTTTTACTTCATAACGCATACTTCGAGTTAGTTGCGAGTTAACGCAATTGTTATGCATTAAGAAAATCAGATAAATTGAAATAATGATTAAAACAATGCATTAAGTTGAGGAAGAATAAGGAAAGGTTTTAAAGAAAACGCTGTAAAGATTTTATTAAAAAAAAATAACAAAAAAGCGATACAATAAAAGTGCATAAATAATAAATCATATTTAATTAAAGAAACTGTAGGTAAATCAAAAAGGTACATCAAATGAAACAACATAATGGAAATCAAAATTGGGTGATTTCTTTTTTAGGAAAATAAATCAATCTGTAATAATAGAATGTCCAATATCGCGACATTTTACTGATTAAAAATGCTCAAAGAGAGTCAATAATCAATCTTTTTTTTCTGACAATTCCTTAAAACCTGGTTCAAACTTATATCTCCCATCATAAAATGACTTAATATTCCCAATACGAAATACTTGATTGTCCAAAGGACTGAGAGTGGCACCTATAATTACACTGGTGTGCAAAAATTAAGGACGAGACGGTTTTTTCAATATAACTTTGTACAAAAGCATTCCAAATCGACACATTTAATACCGTAAGATCCCCAATACGTAAGGACAGGAGTAATGTAAGCAACACTTACTAAAAGAGAAATCAGAGGGATAAAAAGAAGCTTTATTGAAAAAGTAGCATGGAGCGCAATGCGACTGAAGGCCGAAACATCCCTGTGATGGGTGTCCAGCAAGAAATATCCGGTCTTTAGTAGGGGATATGATCTCCCCTGACTGCTAGGCAGGTTTCACAGCGTCTGCCCATGCTGAGAATGAGGGTGTCAATGAGTTGTTGAGGCATTGCTGCCCATTCGTCTTGCAGCGCCAATCGAAGCTCCGGAATCGTTACTGGTGGTAAGGTACGAGCTGCCAAGCGTCTGCCTAGAAAATCCCATACATGCTCGATGGGATTGAGATCCGGAGATCGTGCCAGCCAATCCATACGTTCAATATCCTCACTCTCTAAGAGCTGTTCGGTAGCTACTGTGCGATGACATGGTGCATTGTCGTCCATGAAAAGGAACTGCGGACCCATAGCGCCTCTAAAATGACGCACATATGGAAGAAGAATCTCGTTACAATAACGGGTCCCGTTGACTGAACCTGCGTCGAAGATGTGAAGGTCTGTACGACTACCAAGCATGATGCCTCCCCAAGCGAGAACACCGCCACCTCCATACCTGTCCCTTTCAATGATGTTCGAGGGATGATTGTGGCTTCCCCGCTCTCTCCAGATGAGTATGCGATGAGAATCGCTACTCAGACTGAATCTGCTCTCATCTGTAAAGAGTACTCGTCCCCATTCATTGTCTCTCCAATTCCGGTGTTCCCGGCCCCACAGAGAACGCCTTCTCCGATGGGCAGGCGTTAGAGGTACACACTGTACAGGGCGTCGTGCAAACAGACCACCACCGTGCAGTCTTCTGGCCACGGTAAAACACGATATCGGTCGTCCAGTCGCCTGAGTCGTGTGTCTAGCGATTTCTCCCGCTGTCTGCCGCCTGTTTCTTCTGGCCTGTAAGGCAATATACCGGTCATCTGCGGGTGTGGTTCCTCATGTTACTACTCAGACACTCCCCCATTACGTCTACCTGCATATCTGCGCATGTGCTACCGTACATCACCTCACTTAATCTCCTGATTGGTCTTTCTGTCCGCTCTGCCTTTTCGTTCAGCTGATATGCTAATTTTTCGACTTCGTCCTTAATTTTTGCACACCAGTGTATATACTTTCGAAGATTTGAAGTAAAACATATTTTTAAAATGCAAGAGATAAAACGTAAATAGCAATTTTAAAGTGATAGTTAGAATAAATATTTTCAGAAAGACTTGTAATACTTTCTTAAGTCTCATAAAAGTAAACATTTATGTCACACAGTTAGGTAAGAATTTGAACAACTTGATGGAAAACGAATAATTCGTGTCAATCAAAAAAAGATTTAAGGTACATTTTCGTATTTATGTCGAAAATTTGGTAAATGTTACCGAAGTTAAACCCAATGATATAACATTGAACATCGTTTTATTTCCAGAATAGCCCTCAAATAACTACCAAGACAGATTTAATGCTTTATGGAATAGCAGCAACAAGTTCCAGTTAAAACTCGCATCATGTGATGAGAGTTTTAACCAAACACAAATCGATCTCTCTCTATACATATCTCCATATATAAGAAAAAAAGGCACTCACACACACCAACTCAATTCCTCATTCACGACATCTCATGAACTATTACACCTACAGATTTGAAATTTGATAGGAATGTTTCTTTTGTTGAGTAGAGATTTGTGGAAATAGATTCCTAAAGTGGTTGAGGAAGCGTCATAGAAATATTTCCATTTCTGAACTATTAGACCTAGATATTTTAAATTTGGCAAGCATGTTTCTTTTGTGGAATAGAGATCAGCTAAGAATGAATGTTGAGGAAAGACCAATATAGAGAGTTTAAAAGATAAATGTAGTTCTATTTTTGAGTTTTCAAGTTTTCGGCCCTCTTTATGTTAAGAGGTGATGGCTATAACAATGATTTTGAATAAAACCCAAAGATTAATTTTAAGACTAAATATCATAAAAAACAATATATAATCATACAACGTAATGAAATACCCAGCGAAGAGGGTGAGTAACTGCTAGTATGTGTGTGATTACAAAACATCCATATCTAAACTATATGCGTGTGCAAAATTTAACGTATTATGTTAATTAACAATTGTACATTGACAAAAAAGAAGATAGGCATTAGAAATCTGTAATTATCTCCAGAAGTAAGATGATAAACTGACGTAAGAGAGTATCTCATTTAAAGATTAAATATTGGTGGGTTAAATTATATTCTTCCTTTGGTAACCAAACTTGTGAAAACAAACCAAACATAATTAAGACTTCAAAATGATTACTTAGAATTTTGTCAGTTATCAGTTCAAAACGACACTAGCAAGTTCCCCTTAAGAAAGGGAACTTAAACAACGGGATGTTTAGGGCAATATTCTACATTTCGAGCCATTAAATTCAGCGAAAACAGTAGTTGGGTCGGTAACAACTAAGACTAACCAGTTTCACAACAAACGTTCATGTAATAATAGCTGTGGATAAGAGCTCGCAGTCACCTTTATTCTCGCTTTTACTGACGTCTTCATCCATTACGGTACATCGTCAGATAAACTTTAGTGCCTCCAAGGCATCGATAATCTTTAAACTGCAGACCATTAAAGACAATATTATTTACGAATACGATTTTTACTCGATCTCCTTTGGTCTTAATTTTATAGATTGGTCTCACATTACTATAGGATAATCTTGAGGGAGGGGGGGGGGTGTTATCTGATAATCTATTCAAGGCATTGATTTTCAATTCGAGGTGTTTGTCTTTTGTTCTGGAAGGACTGCTTTAGTCCCTTTGTTCTTTTGTTTTTTCACTCATCACTTGGTGGAAAGGGAAAAAAGATTAGTCTCTTTTCCCCTTTTGAGAAAATACCAGCCGCCATTATGGCTTGGCGAGTTTTTGTTTCGCCAAAAGGGGGAGGGAATCCAACTAATTATGAAAATAGAATGGATGAGGGGAAGATGTATAAAAACCAACGCCGTTAGAATTTAAATGCTTTCGGATGACTTTAACAACCCTCATTCGGTCGGTTTTATTTGGTTACGTGAGGCTATAAAAGAACGACATAACATTAATAACTGCCGTGCCATACTTTGGCGAATAGATTAAGTATTTAACAAAATGGTTCCTTTTGTGTGGTAGTGTGGGCTGGTGTTAGCCAATGTTCTTTGTTAGCGCAGCCATTTAGGAATCACACGTACATAGAACAAATTCCCAACAGTGTTATTAACCATATTTTATACATCTACAGAAGAAAATTTTTGCTCGCTTCTACTGAACCTAATGAAATTAGTGGTCATAATTGTAGTCTTTCCCGCGTGTTAGCATTTCAGCAAGAAGCCATTGCGAGTAAGTGTTTGAGTACGGCGTTGAGATTACAAAAGGAAATTAGGCCGTTAAAAGATTTAAAGAGATAAGTGTGTGTTTAAATAAACAGATTAAGTTATGATTATAATTTTATGATAAAATGCATATACCTTACTGTTTTTTTTTTCTAAAATAAGTGCCATTTACAGAACTAATCTCTGATTAAATTGCCATGCATTCTTAATCAAGTAAGTCGTGATGAAGTAACTTTTTTAATAAAAAAACAGTACATTAATGTGAAAAATTTAAAAGACAGAACATATGCATTGACTTTGCCAATTTCGTAAATAAAATTATTTTTAGAAATCTCATAAAAAATTTACAGATTTAATTATTTAGAATTTTTTTAGAATATTTTCATACAGAAATCTTTTTATTTATTTACTGCAGGAAAAGATTGAATAAAAAATGATGATTTTTTTTCTTAGGAAATGGGATATTTCTGTGTACATGCATTTACGCAAAAACGCTTCATTTCCAGGCGAATTTCTATTTATTTATATGAGAATGTCATTTTGCATAATTACAGAGTAAACATTCTGTCTGAATGTATTCTTCTAAGTGTAGGGGGGGGGTATAAAGACAATCGCGTTTTTAACTTAAGGGAAGGCAGAAGCGCGTATATGAGATATTAATTAAGTAAATTGAAATTTTTTAATAAATCAAATGCTATTGAACGTAGAGTACAAAGAAAATGGAGTAAAAACTTTATTTTTTTTTTACTGTTTTTCAATATATTATGAAAAGGTCTTTTAATTCATTTATTTATCTAAGGAAACAAAAGAACTGTTTGTTTTTTTAGTTTAGGTACTTATTAAGTAAAGTATTTGCAAAATTAATTTATAACAAATAATGTTTAGAGGATTAAAGAAGAGAACATTGACAGTAAATTTAATTGTGAAAACTTTGAAACAGTTAATAGGAAAATATCGTAGGCTTTAAACGACTTATACAAGATTGGCTCTAAACAGTCAAAAGTGAATAAAATTTAGAAGATAATAGCAGAGTTATAAGATAAGCCTTAAATATTTAATAGAGGAAGAACTCGTCAACTAAATCACGGACACGAAATTACCTTTAAAAAGGAGGAAATAATTCTCTTTAAAAGAAATTTTGAGACGAAAAATTTCGAAATTTTTCGTCTTAAGGAAGCATTTGCTTAAAAAATTAATGAAGCAAAAGAAATTTCTACAGCTTATAGTAAAAGCTATTAATATTAAATAGTCAATAGAGGGGATATTGGTTTTAAATTATTAATAAAAATTAAAATAAATTTGACGAAAAGATTCCAAAACCAAAGATACATAATGAAACAAAGTTTTTAAAAATTTGATAATAAATCCGCTTGTAAAAATTAGTTTCAGTAATGATTGCAAAATGCTTATATGCATTTCATTGTTATGAAAACTTCCTAGACTGCTTGAATTTTTCTTATATCTATGATACACTTGAGTCTAATGTCAAAATGAAATAAATGGAAACAATAAGAAATAGTGGACAAATTAAGTTTCGTAGTATTTTAAGAAACAAATAAACTGATAATTATATCTCCTAATTAAATGGTATGCAATGCTAATCACTTTAATAAGTCTTCTCAAAAATTACTCCATAAATTTGTCTACTCGCAAAAATGGAAAATGTAATTCTATAAAAATTTATTTAAATGTAGTGAGTGTAAACTGAAATATAATTAATATTTATCGATCTTTGAAGGCGTAAAAATGTGTAAAATTTCACAGGAAAGAAATAATTTCACGTAATTTAAAATCTTGGGAACAATACCTTAGTACCTTCTTAAAATGGTCCACAAAGTTTCAAAGTTCAAAAATTAAAAGATATCATTTGACAAGCTATTAGTTAATTAATGAGAATATATTCATCGTAAAACATTTTTAAAAAAATTTTAAAAACTGATAAAATCTAAGGAGGGTAAAAATAATAATATCTCGAGTGAAACCAAGAAGGTTTAAGTAATTTAAGCCTCAAATATCTCCAGGTTATTTCTCAACCAATCGATGAAAGATTAATTTTTCCACCCCTCTTTCTTAAATTTCATCATTTATTAATTAACAAATTCTCACTCTCTTTCAAAATAGAAAAAAAATTAAAGAGCAAAGATAAAAATTTAAAAAAAAATAATTAAAAAGTACGCGAAATATTAAAAATTGGAAGGAGAAAATTCTTCAACAAGTAAGAATTGTGAATGAATTAATTGAATGTATAATTAATTTAAAAGGAGAATAAGCTTGTCATGCACAGACCAAAAAAAAATTTAATGTGGAAAAGAGAGAATGGGAAGCGAAACACAAAAATGTAGCTCAGAGTATTTTCAGGAAATACAAGTCTAATGATCTTTTTGCACACCCGTCTAAGGTTATCGAGTTCGAAAAATGCAGATAATTTGCCACTGATTGGAATGAAGTTGTTTCTTTTAATTTTCGAAGACCACTCCCTCCCACCATCAATTCGCCTCTCCCCTTACAGCCCCTTTCTACCCCCCTCCCCCATCAACTGCTTCCACACACATATCAGCAGATGTACGCCGAATCACTTGTGGTTTCGCATCATTAGCATTGATCTATTAAAGCAAAGAAAGGTAATTAAGAGCGAAAAATTTCATCACCGATGGAAAAGCTATTCGGAATTTTCATTCTTTAAATTTTCCACTCTGTCATTATCCAGTTACGTAATTTCTGATTAAAAATGTCGAGTTTCAGTTTTTGGTAAAACTGAAATGCGAGCAAAGTTAACCGACTCTGGAGAAGAACGAGAAAAATAACTAAAATTAGGAATCGGAAAGACAACATTGAAATAGTTTTTGAAGTTAATAATTTAGGCAGACACATTTCAGGGTGGAAATGAATTTCAAAGCATCGGAAACGAATTTGTCTAAATGAAAAATCGCCTGACAGCACTATGAATAATTAAACTTCGAAAAAAATATTTTTTTCGAAGAGGAGAAAATAGGATTCATTTAAGTTTAATTGAGAATTAAAATCTGAACAACGTACCTCATTTCAAAAATAAAAAGAAATTGTTTAATTATTTTAATAGATTGTTCTTGGTGGACGATTATTATTTAGATAAAGGGAACTTAATAGTTTAAACACTTTTCGTGTTAGAAACAAAGTTTTAAAAATTATTACAAGGCATCAATTTAAAGTAGTACAACAGAATACTCATTTTTTTGTTCGATTTTCGAGATTATTATTATCAGTATAGTATTATAACTATTCCTAGACATATCTTCAAAACGGCTTCCCAAGAATCAGACAGAAATTTTGAAAAGTTGATAATAATTTGATGCACACTACTTGTTTAATTGTAACATAATTTCAACGAATTAAAATTTTGTGAAAAGATTGCATGATGGTCCATCACATATTTCTGTATAGATTATTTTTTTATTTCATTTTATTTGTTTTTATTCAAAACATCTGGTTGGTTCTTTTTAGATCAGTGATTCCTTAAGTGGTCTATGACGACCTGCTAGGGGTCCACGCGATAAAAAAATAGTTTGCGGGTCCATGAGGTGTTAATGGGGGTCTATGATAGTGGTTCGTTCTCATTAAACCAGATCGTGACTTTAATCTTTAAAACATTTTTTGATCTAGTGGAAACCACAGATTTAACCAACTTATTTATTAAATTTAGTGAGGTTAATTTATGGTTACTAGGGAATAGTATAAATTTTATTAAGACAAGGGACATTACAGCATTTCTTTCCAGAATTATGATAAAGAAGTATAATATTGGATGTTGGAAATTTTCTCACAGACAATCTGTCAGGATATTTTAACATGCGTTCAGCATTTAAATGCCCTTTACTTAAATTTTGGAACAAGGTTTGGTATTGCTTTTTTATAGTATTAAGCACAGTAGACACCGAATCCATATAGTCATATTGGAAAAAAAATGTCATATTACAATAGGGACTGAACAGTATAGGCCCTAAACGAAGGTCTTAAAATAAATTTTAGATATGGAATTCAGCAATTTTTGGCTTTAAAAAGACATACCTGTCATTTGTCGCGAGTAAAACAATATTGTGAGAAAGATTTTAGTTGCTTTTCCTAAGAGGGAGTTTCAGAGAGTTTGCCAATCTCTAAAACAAAACAAAAAAATAGGGGGGGGGGACTGGACACTTACTAACAAAGGAGATTTAGAATTAAACTTGAATAGATTGATATTAAATGTAGTGAAAATTTGATATGGAAGCCCCAGACTACTCCCTCTCATTCAAAGCATTTGTTTTTTGTTCAGTTATTTTATGTAACAGTTATTTTATGCATTAATTTAATTTTAATTTAATTCGTTAACATGTGCTTCTTAATTTTAAAAGCTATACTTCTTTATTGTCAGAAATTTAATTCTTTTAAAGTAAGTAGTACTGCCAGCTGTTAAAAAGACATTTAAGTTGATAAATTTGCAAAAACTTCCATATTAGGAATGGGGGTCTACCCAAAACCGAAAAACATGGCAAGGGTTTAAGACAAAAAAGTTTAGGAATCTCTGCTTTAGATGAAAAAAGAACATCTGTTTATTAAAATATTTACGGATATAATAATAGTAAATCGAAGAAAAAAATAGATGGGTTATATATCCTACAAATCAGAGGAAGCTTAAATTGTCTAAAACAGACAACCAAGAACACAAGGAACCAATATATATAAGGACATTCTAAAGCTTTCATTGACCGAGGTACATATTGAAAACTAAGCAAATACGTAAATGTAAATATTGAAAAAATAGAAAATTTAATTTCTTAGATTAACGGAAAGTTTTGTAGCGATATATTTGAGCAATTTATTTCCTTTCATGAAGAAATGTAGTTGAAGTATCTTTTACTTAAAACCACTTGGTATAAATATAATAATTTCTTCATCCTAAAAAAACTATTCGCAATTCTAAATAGGAAAGACAATACTGAAAATGCATAATTTAATACATACATGTTTTCGAATGTAATTCAAATCTATACTTCTTTCTTTAATTATTTTTTAAATGTTCTGCTGTTCTACTAATATAATCACTGATTTTTTAGACTAAAGACGACATGAAATTTCTCAAGTATGAGCTTTTTGAAAAGTAGTAAGGTAGTTATTTCATATTAAGTTAAACAGGAAAAAAATATAATGCGAATTTACCAACGATATTTTAATTTTAAAAATTATGTGATCTTGCAATATGAGTTTAACATTTCATTCAATTAATAATGCATTTGAATTTCTGTGTCTGACAAACTTGACGTGTTTTGAATATTTTATTGCATTTCAACTGATTTATACATACTAATAAATGTTTTCTTCTAGTTTTCCGTATTCTTCCACATATAAATTTTCTGATGAAATTTTTTTTTAAACGTTCTGGAATTTGCACAGTTTTTCTGGTTTTAAACATTTTTAGAATACTTAACTCTCAATCGGTCTTGTTAATTATTAATTTATTTGCCCTAATATCTCGAATATAAAAATGCTCCATTTACATGTATCTATTTGGTATAATGCATACAGGAATTTCTTTTTATATAGAGATACAAATTCAATTATTTCATTATTTTGAGGAAAAATTTTAAAAGCCATATAAAAATATCAAATTAATTAGGCATTTTTAATTGTTTATAAAATTTTTGATTCCGAATTTTTTTGTGTTATTTTTCTTTTATATAGGGTTTCAAAGAGCTTACTGTTACAAGTTTAATTAAAAACATGCAAGAGAAGAATAAAAGAAAATTATAAATATTTTTCCTATTATGAAGATGAAGAATACGAAAAAAAAACTAAAAAATAATTTGAATACGTCATAAGCAAGAAAGGAAGAGAAAAAAAGAACGTCCAAAACAGTTAACAATTTCAGATCAACCCTTTATTGGATTTCTCACCAAAAGCCCCAAGAGAAGGAAAAAAAAGCACCAAAACTTTTGACACCAGAGGCTCATCGACAAAATATCTTTTGGATAATCCTCTTTCTCATACTATAAACTCTTCCAAAACTCCAACAAATTAATTTCGATCCTTAACAGTCTTAACCCCTTCCCCCAAATCCCACTTTTTCCATCGTTTCATTCTATTTATTTCAGGCTTAAGCATGAAACAAAGATAAGTTTATATATCCTTTTTTTTCCTCGCCACCAACAAAGGGAATTATATGATTTTGGGGTCACCAATCGCCAGCAACGGATAACTGACGCAAAAAGAAGACAAAGAAGCAAAGAAACTTTATGAAACCACGTCGGCTGACTCTAGGGGAGAGTGGGAGGGCAAGCGGACCCTTCCCAGTGCATTTAACGTTAAAGATTTTTAGAGGCCATGCACTCTAAAGAAAAGAGCTCGGATTAATGGAATTCAATCGCTCCCCCTAGAACTCTTAAGCCGATTGAAGGGCATGTTACTTTATTACGAAATCCGCGGTGGCAATAGACAGAAAGACTAGGGAAGTGAACGGAAGAGGTGGGTAAAAATAGGAAGACTAGAGGAAGTGAAACCAAAATAAGAAAAAAAAAAGAAAATCAAAAAGCGAGAAAATAAGCAGAGAACAAAATAGCAAAAATGGGTGTAATTTCCGAGCTTAAGTATTTCATTCTGGAATGGTGGCAACAAAGAAGTGGAACTAGAATTGTTGAAATAAGTTGGGCTGCTTTATTTATTCTTCTTTACTTTTTTTTATATTCCGTTTTGTTTGAGTTTTGACCGCTTTAGTAGCTTTTTTTCTTTTTTGTTTTCGATTACTTTTACTGCTGGTTTCACTTTGTTGGGTTTTCTTTTTTTTCACTCTTTTTACTCGTCTTTTTTTGAAAATGGAAAGAATTTGTTGCATCGTTTTGATTGCGTCTTTGCTGAAGGAATTTTTAATCCTTTTTAATATTTTTCAGACTTTTATAATTTTAACTTTTACTGTAAGTAACGACAGAGGATTTTAACATCTTTTTTGAAAATTACTGGAAAATGAAACATGTATATAAAATGTATTGTACTTCCTGCAGAATAGTCCTTCTAATTTTGATTTTTTAATAACGACTATATTACATGTAAATTATAAAAACTATTTCAGTAAATGCAGTTTCAGTTACAGTATTTCATAGAAATGGAAAATATTTTGAAGAAGAATTATCTGCAAAGGGTAAAAAGAAAGATAAAGTATTAAATATGATATTAAATAACTAGATTTTTCATTAAAAATAATAAGTGCATTTTTTTTCTTATGTAATTTACTAAAATTATTGCAACTCTTAGTATTATATTTATTTTAATCCTAGTCCTTTTTCACACGGAAAGAAAATCTTAAATACCTTTCTCTTATTTTTCTTCTCTTACTCTTGATATAGTAGACATATTTATTATGCAAATATTACTCCAATAAAAAATGCATAACATACATAATTTTAAATACATGTAGGGAAAAACGAAAAGATTTTTTTGAGTAAGAATATATGCTTTATAAAAATAACAGGGTAAAAACATGTGATATTTCTTACACAGAGAAAAAATAAATAAATAAAATAGCGTATAACGCGCGCACTATACTTTCCAGTTGTATTTCATTACTTTTAAGTATATTCACACCGTACAACTCGTATCCCCCTTGAAACATGAAATGCAAGTGTACAATGCTCTTATGTTTTGAAGTCATTTATGTTCGAGGTTTTATCTCAAGGTTTTAAAAAATAGCATAACTCTAGAACTCCAACTCTATAAGTTCATTAAGAATGTCTTTTCTTTTAAATAAACAATATTTTTATCCATGTAGAAGCCTAATTTTTTTATGCACTTCCCTTTTTCTTTTTATTTTTAAAGCTATCATTTTTGTACACAGCGTATAACGCTCACCTGTAAATTTCGATTTTATTTGTGTATGTTAAAATAGTGCTCTATATGCCGGGTTTTACGGTACCTTACCCATATCAATAAAAAATTTTAGAAGTTTATTCTCTTATTTAGTGTGTATTGCCATGGACACACACACTAAAGATATAAAACCCAACGAAGCTCTGATTTTAAGCTTAATTTGTCAACATGAATATTTAATGGGACATAATATATTGTGTACAAAATTCATGTATATATTTTCATAATAGTATCAATAAAAACTTACTCCTATTTGCTTAGATTATCGTTTCCCCTTCCCCTCCCTTTTCCTGACAAAGGCATTACAAAAATATGACTTTTGAGTGATTCATTGAACTTAAATTGCAAGAACGTTTACCTAATTGTTCTTAAATATTATTTCAACATAAGCCAATGCACTGAATAAACCTAATTATTATGTTTTAAAAAAAATGCCTACAAACAATGAGTGACGGATCTATACGCGTTATTCAACTAACCCTCTTGGGGAAATCTTCGGGCTATCAATCACAACCAACACTTTTAGATGAAGAAACCGTGATTTGCAGATTAGGTCGTTTATATATAGTATAGGTTATCTAGCTAGTAGAGAGATGAATAGAAGAATAGATGAATAGAAGGAGTTACCTGGAGATTGCAATATAGAGAAGTTGACGATAAGGAAAGATAGCTACCGATCAGGTATTAGTACAGATCGTAGGTTCCTAAACTTTTTTGTTTCATAGACCCCTTACCATGTTCTTCGGTTTTGTGTTGACCTCTACTTACCTAATATTAATTGTTTGCAAATTTATCAACTTAAAGGTTTTTTGACAGCTGGTATGGCACTACTTACTTTAAAATTTTAGGTTTCTAACTGAAGTTGAGTGTTTAAACCTTAAGAAACACATGTGAATTAGTTGAATTAAAATTTAATTAAAATATAAAATAATTGTTACATAAAATAATTGAGCAACAAACAAATATTTTAAATGGGTGGGATGAATCTGGTGCTTCAATGACACATTTTTAACATTTAGCCTCAATCTTTTCAGGTCTAACCCTCAATATCCTCTGTTAGTAGAATCCAATTTTTCTTCTTTTTCTTTCTGTTTTCATTTTGGAGATTGGCAACCATGCTGAAAATCCTGCTCTCTAGGAAAAGCAATTAAAAACTTTCTTAAGATGTTCCATAACTCAAAATAAATAACAGGTATATCTTTTTAAAACCAAAATTGCTGACATTCGTTTCTAAACTTTACTTTAAGATCTTCGTTAGGGCTATTAAAATCAGTTTCTTCGGTAATCAGACATTTTTTCTTTTTGATATTTTTTTAATGTGACGACATGAATTCATTACCTACTGTGATATTACTATGGTCAAAGCATTCTCAAACCTAGTTTCAAAACCTGAATAAAGGGTATTTAAATGTTAAGCAAAGGTTAAAACGTCATTTTCTGGTAGATTGGGACAAATTGAGAAACTGCTAAAATTCACGATGCCCAATTTTATACTCCTTTAACTTGATTCTGGCAAGAAACATTGAAATTATGGACTTTTTTTAATAAAATGTATGCTGTCGCCTTGTAATTTTAAATTTACCTCAGTAAGTTTAGTAAATAAAGCTTTTAAATAGGTACATATGGTTTACACTTTATTAGATTTTCTGTTAAAATTAAAGTCACAATTTGGTTTAGGTTATCGTGGACCCCTATTTAAAATTACTTGGGCCCCCAAGTAATTTTTTTCTCTTCCGTGGACCCCTCGCAGGTCATCATAGATCCCTGGGGGTCCATATAGACCACTTTGGGAATCACTGGTATAGATCGATAGCGCGTTTCGGGTATTAAACAGTGGAATATATTTAAGTGATGATTGGTCTCCATAGCTAAATTGTAACTCAAATATTAGAGTAGTAGAGGATCATTTTAATAAAAGTCTTCTCATAATTCACGTCTTTCGTAGTTAAATCCCCTATTGCTCAATCGGAACATCTCATCTGGTTTGAATTCTCTAATTGTATCTGTTGATAATTAGTGTGCTGAATAAATAATTGAAAAGTATTATGGCGAGTCATCCTTCACTTCCTCCCACACCTCTAGTAGGGTACGAGAGAAGGTCGAATATGTTACAAATGAATAAAGCTAAATTACATTCTCAATAAGCAATAATACAAAAAAATTTAAATTATCTTTATACTGTTTGTATACATGCTGTTTATACTGTTAGTTCTGTGATATCTTTATACTGTTTATAAAAAATTTTATACCAATATTTGATAGCGTTTCCCCACAAAAAGAAGAAATGCAAAGACTTATTTGATTGTTTACGGACGCCGCATTTTGAAACCACACTTGGGCTATTGGCAACGAAACTTGAGCTAGCAGACTACTCCCCACACTTCCACACCACGCCAACGAGAGAACTTTTAACCTCAATAATTTTAACATACATCTGTCCCTTTAAAGTAATTAAAACTTGAATCTAGAATTTAAAAAAGCCAATTCTAATCCCCAGTTCACGATCAGAACCACTCGGAAATAATAAGGAAAACGGTAACAAAATACTAAAAAAGATAATTCAGCTTAAAAAAGTTACATACAAATATAAAGGAAAAGTGACAAAAAATGACCATTGCTATGGTGTTAATAATAAGGCATAACATAATAAGAATTTGAACTTATTAAACAAATTGTGTGTTATTAAATTTAATTTTTATGTTCCAAATAAACAGGGTAATATATATTTTTCTCATTATATTTTTCCAATAAAAATAAAAAGAGAAATTCAAATTATTTTTTAAAATTTTGAGAAATTTAACTACAAATATGACATTTTTTTAATGTATTTAGAAATATCCTAAAAAATTTGGATTAAAAAATCACAAAGAATTTAATCAAGCTTTCAATTTCATTTATTTAACAAATTTATTTAAAAACTCTAAAAATATTAATTTGTTAGAACTAAAAATTAAGTTATTGTCAATATTTTATGAAATTGTTTTGTTTGTTATTTGAATATTAATTAGTTGACATTTTATCAAAAATAAATTATTTATGAACCAAGAATCGATTTGGAGATTCTTAATTGCCTCATCATAAATTTACAAAAGAAAATTACTCTGAATGAGTTTAAAATAATTACATTTCGCACATTTCTGTAATTAACGGCTCACGAAATAAACAAAATTATTTTCATAGTTTCGTGTTGTCATCTATCATGAAATGTTTTATATATTTATTAAATAAAAGCAAAATTTATATTAAAAATTCAATTCATTCCTTCTGAGATTTCAATTACTTTTCTCCCCCAACAAAATATCCAAGCATATTTCATTTCCCGACTTTATTAAAACAACATTTTATTTTTATCCATGTCAACAAAACCGATACATAATTCTTATTAAGATGATCCTGTTATTCGCGCTAAATGTTTGAATTATTTATTTTTATATCATCCTTTGCGTGAATAATAAATATTTTTTTTTAAAAAAACGCACAAAATATTCTAAAGAATTTAATTAAAACAACGATTGTAGCATTTGAATGACAGAGAACATTAGAAAACCTCTTTATTAAGCAAAACAAAACATAAAACAAGGAAAAAATTGTTTACCGAATAATTTTTTTCCACCTTTTGATTGTTTAAATATTTGCAATGAAATCCTATTTGATGTTCGCCTCTATTAAAAACGTTCGCATAACAAGCTTGAACAGGAAAATGGTATTTACCCGCTTAACATTATAATTTTTTTTCCTCAAAACTTTTTCTTTATTATTATTACTCATTACTTAGCCTTTTCTGTGATAATTTGACTATTCATTCATTCAAATTCACGTGCATTCTTTCACTCATTTGAATCTTCTATGTTAGAGCAGAAAAATCGAATTAATTTTTGGCGTGAAATCTTTTCATTAGAAAACCGTGCGTTTTTTCTCTGCAACGCAAGAAACTTTTTTTTTATTTTTCTCCCTTTTTATTTTAGAAATATTTTTTCTCCTTTCTCCTAAGTCTTAAAAAATTATATACCGCTCGGCTAAATTTTCATTAACCAAAACCACACAACGTTTTAAAATTTTTGTTCTTTTTTTTTCCTCTCCATCTCAAGCCTTGCAATTAATTTAGATGACTTTCTCAGCATGAGTTAATGAATGACTTTTTTTCTTTCTTTTCTCCCCTTCTTCGCATTGTTTTAATTCCTGAGTCATCACAACTTAAACGAGGTACTTGATTTTAGAGGCATTTTTTTTTTAAATTCTTTCTGCCTCCACTTTTTTCTACATACTTTGTTAGCATTTTCTTTATAAAGTTTTATTAATCAACATACTTTCGAGAAATTGTGTTGACGAAAGAATACTGGATTATCGTATTTTAATGTTCCAATTATTTTAGGAGCTTTTTTAGTGTTCAATGATAGCATTACAATTTAATAGAATGTTTTAAAAGGATCACCCTAAATACTGACAATTTATTTCATTATCATTACGTGTAAAAGTTCTGCATTTACATTTGTAGTTATTTTTTTTCTTTGCCTTTAACTTTTACTGAAGTTAAGATATTTTTAAATCTTGAGGTCAAAAAGGAAACTCATAACTGATCAGTCTAATTAGTAATTAATTAATATTAATAATTATGCTATGATATTCACAAATCGTCGGGGAGTTTTAGTAAAATATAAATTGTAACGAATACACTATTCCTTAGTTGCGTTGAATCTTTTAAAGTAATCAATGAAAATAAATACTGGAAAAATTAATTTGCAAGTATTTAAATTTTGAAAAGCTTTACACATATCTCTACAGCTACAATTTTAGAAAAATTCGGCAAAGTTAGATATATTTTTATCATAGTTCTAATTCTTTTTTTATTGTCCTTGTAATTCATAATTAATTTCTAAGCCGTAATATATCACTAATATCAATATCATTATCATTTTTATCAATTTATTAGAGATATATTAATTCCTTTCAGCAAAACGTCATATATTCTCTTATTTTTAAAATATCATCAGAACTTTATATTTACACTTACTGTTATTTATTTTAAAAATTACTATCTTAATTTTTAAATATTTTAAACTTTAAACAGAAATATATTAAGTCAGTTGCTGAATATAACAAAGCGTACTAAATTACCATTAATTCTGCTTTTTAAGAATTGTTTCTCTTTATTTTACGATACATTAAACTTTTCTCCCCAACAAAATATCCAAGCATAATTTCTTTCACGGCCTTGTTAAAGATAAGTGTAATAGTTAAAAGTTACGCTATAACAACGCTATTCCTACACAATGATACGTTATGAATTTTTCTAATATTTTAAAGGAATCTATATAATACTGATACACATAGTTCCTTGAATTGTAATTTCGAAAAAATGCTCTGCATATTGACCTACATTTTATTTTTAAAATATTTTAAATTACAGACGGTTATTCCACGAGACATTTATTCTTAATAAAATGTATTGTAATCAATAAAGAATAACAAATTGTGGTGAATTGTTATAACTACGAGTATTATTGCTTAGAATTGTGAAACTTTCAGGGCATTTTAGTGTGTTTGAGAAAGTTATTTAGAATTATAAATCGAATAAATACTTTATTTTTTTAAAGATTTTTGGAATTTCTACAGTTTTTAGAGTCAAACATGGTTTGAGATTATTGTTTATTAAAGTCGCATACTAAAGCAAAATGAGGACTATAGGTGAAGGACATCGTATAAATTTTAATCACAGTTTATATATGAAAACAGCAGAGATGTCAACCTATCTCCATTCAACATCAACAGATGTAATGTACTATATCATTCCCTTTATATACTTTGGGTCTTTAGTGATCACTCGATTACTACGCCACAGGGCTTAATTTTCACGTTTAGCCCTTACCTTATCATTGATTACAGATAACAAAAAATGTCTTATCAAAGAACCAAAGAATTATGAATTTCTGCATTTATTTATACAGAATTTTCACTTCGATATTTTAAATATTCGTGTTTTAAATTTATGTAATATTACTGATGTATTTTTCACACATTCAAAATCAGTATGTTATGTATATTTTTTACAACATATTATCAGATTGTTATTGTAAAAACTGTAATTTCTGTTTCGTTGCTTTGTTAACTAACTGGAAAAATCTAACATGTCCAGCTAAATGAATCTAAGCTCCAGCTAATTTCTAATCTCCAGAGTATTAATGCAATCTATGTAATGTACATTTAATCATAAGATTTGCTTCAACTAAAATAGGTAATATGAAAAATTCTGATATGTTTCGTGTGAAAAGAAGTGAACATTCTACGCGATATTCCTTTCGCAAATTGTTTAGTGTTGTAATACTTGTATTTGACACTTAAAACTAAGATATGAGTATGTATTTTTAAAGCCTTTTGAGATTACGACTTTAAAAAAAGATATCTTAAAATGTTCTTTATTTGTACGAATAACTAGTAAATCATTATTTTCCCAAATAATTTATATAGCATGAAAAATATATTAATAATTAAAATAGCGCTATATATATATTTAATGGTATCAATAGATCACTGCTTATCAGCATCAGCTGGAATGAAATTAGGCAAACATGGAGATTCTAATTCCCACGAAAAGGGTATACAAGGTTTGTACAAAAAGATTATCCGACCTTTGTCCAGAAAAAAATATCTTAGTCCAACGGTTCTTAAACTGGGTCTGGGGACCCCGAGGAGTCCCCAGACCCAGGGGGTCTAGGAAGAGTCTAGGGGGGTCTACGAAGGTCCCTCTTTTAATGTTCTGATTTCTTACTTTTACAGACTCTGAAAGGCCTTGTTGGGAAAAATGACAAACTGGATCATTAAATTGGACCACTAAATTTCTTTCAATGGAAAAACCCATCTAGAACATGTATTTCGATCAAAAATAATATTAATTCAGTTAATATTTAATTAGTATTCTGAACTATCTTAATTAGTAGTTTACTGTTTTCTTAAAGGGAAAAGAAGAAGTGTTAAAAAAAGTCTGTATAGGTAGCAGTGAAAATCTTATAATTCTTGAGGAACCTTTAAATCCCTAAGTCATGTATTGGGAATCAGGGATTGGTGTACAAAATCTAGGGGGTTCACGATGTCAGGGTGATTCGTAGAGGGGGGGGCCGAGACGATCGAAAGTTTAAGAACCACTGTCTTTGTTACTTTGCGGGATTAGGGTCCTAATCAAGTTCAGAGTAGGCGTTGCGTCTTCACGCACTCTTAGCTCAGCACTCCTTCCGCCGTCAGGAACACTTCTAGAAGGATTCTTTTGGAATGATGTTCGACTCCACCGTCGCGTTCTGTCTTACCTCCTCTCTAAACAGAAAACGGGGTACTTTCAATGACATTTTCACTTTCGGGAACAACCAGAAGTTGAAAGAAGCCAGGTTCAACGTTGATAGTGTCCAGTATGTCCTGTGCAATTGCAATATGGAGGCTTCCTGTTCCACCAACAGAAACTTTGGAACAACTTTAGCAGCCGCTCTGCGTATGATCACACAAAATTAAATGTGCAGAACCTGTACTAATCTCAGCTTATTGAGCAGTCTCTCGTACGGTTAAATGACGATCTTCCATTATCAGAGTTTCCACCCTTCTAACAGCAGCTGCATTTCGAGCGTTTGTGGCTTCCGGAACATTTGTCACCCTCTATCGGCGTGAGCGTACGGCACTTCTTAATCGGTTATCCTTAATTTGTGTGACCCCCAAAGCATCATTTTCAAACACTTGCTCTATCTTGTGAATTGTTTCACTAAGAAAATCATCAGGTTTTTGACAAAAAATTTGATGTAGTTCCTGAGCTCAAAACGTACAGAAATCTTTAGAGGAATAAAAATCCGACTAACACGTTTTACAGCATCTCACTTGACATCCTGCAGGAAACGAGGGGTACAATGGAACGAAGGAAAAAAATTTATTTCAAGCATATGCCTTAAGCTATTACCTTTCACCGTGCACAGTGGCGCCGTTTTGGAATCTATCGTGCGCGGGAAAATTGAAGGTCGGTTAATTTGTGAACAGACCTTGTAATGTACGTAGTGTTCAAGAAATAGTTATCCGGAATTAATATATTATTGTTTGCGATATAACATTTAACAAATATATATATATATATATATATATATATATTAAATTTTCAAAGTAAGATAAAGTTTTTCCTACTTCCATGTAAATGGTATCAAACATTTGATCGAAGTAGATTTTTCTACCCCCCCCCCCCAGTTCTGAGTTAAAAACGTTTTACAACGAAAAAAAAGCAATCTCCTTTCTTAAATTTTCATTCCATTTTCTTATAAATAACCCTCATACCCTTAAATATTTATTTTATATTCAAATACAAACAAGAAAAGAAAAAAACACGCTAAAATCGACTCAACTAATCATACTCTTAAAATATGCTTCATTTATTTTATTTTCTAAGTTCTCGTTCAAAAACGAATCTTCTTCCCATTCAGTAATTATCGACAAAAGCTTCCCTGATTCCCCTGAAGTTAAAAATATGTTTATTGAATTACAGACATGTGCCTTTGGAATTTCGAAAATCAAAGAAGCGTTTTTATCGTCAAAAGTTTTTAACGCAGACAAAAAGTAATTAAATTTGGCGATGCTTACGACGAAAGTTGGCTTTCTTTCTGATATCTTGTAACGGAAACATGCCAGAAAAAAATTTGAATTCGTGCATACAATTTCAATTACGATGCTGAAATTTTAAAATATTCGGAAACGCTCAAATGCGTAAACCTTTCAGAATTGCTTCTATTTTCTAAGCGAATAAACGCATTGTTCATTCTAAAAGAGCATTTTTTTGCTTTGTTTGTTTGAATTTTTTTTTCCAGATTTGTCGAAGATATATCTTTCTAGGCTGAATAAAACATCACTTGAAAACAAGGAATATTTAATCCCTGCAAAGGATGCTAACTTCATTGCAAAATTTTACCAAATGATAAATGTAACGGGAAAAAACCTACATTTATAAAACATTACGTGATAGAGTTTTTTTTTTCTTAAACATCATATAGAAACCAATTCCTGTAGGGGAACATTTATCTTCTTAAAACTTGTTTTCTGACCAAACAAGGTTTTTCAAAATACACGGATATCATTTTATGACTTCCTTTACAATGATATATGTTTGTAAATATAGCAGTGTTTGGGAAAAAATACCATTTTTTTCGGACGTTTAAACATCTATTGAAGAAATTGAAAAATGATATTCTTGTTCCACTATTCCTCAGTTTTGTGAAGATTAAAACTGATAAATGTTATATAAAATATTTCAAAATGAATAATATTATAGAAAAAAAATTATTTTATATATTGAGTAAAGGAATATATTCCACTACAATCATTTCCCCAATATTTATAAATTCAATATATTAAATGAGAGATACCCAGTTTCCTAAAAATAATTCAGCCGTCAAATGCTTGATTTTAAAATATATATTTTTTTATTTTGTGATTCAATTTGAAAACAAAGAATTGTCAGTTCCTTTTAAAAACCTTTCAGACTGAAAAACTGTATACTGCGCATTTATTGTATTTGATTTCAAATGCTTGCAGTAATATACTATTTTAAGCCAATCCGAACTATTATTTTAATTGGTATATAAAACATTATTATTCAAGCGTATATATTGAGCTTAAATATTTTCACATATTTACGAATGTATTTTATATTTATATCCCGCGGTTTTTGTTTACTATTTTTTGAAAAAAAAATGATAAATAGCATATATATTTAATATTAATTCTATGGAAATTTTAAAATTATTAATCTGTTTTACTTATATTTTCACTCTGTTGATGTCCTTACTTTCATTTTCAGTTATAAATTTCAGAAAACATAAATAACTAATAAATGCAATAAGTTGTTGCGACAAACTTACAGTAATTAATACAACAGACTATTTTTGTATGGATTTTTTTTTAATTTTACACAAAATTAATTTGACTCAATTGTCTAATTGAAAGCGCTTAGTACGCATATACATTTTTAAAATAAAAAGTCGCCAAATCTGGAAGTGATATACGGATTTGTCGCCAAATCTGATTATCCTTATTCCTTACGATAGTGAGAAGGACAATGGAACAAAATTATGAAATTATTGTATTGTCATCGGTCCTTGACAAGTGTGCGAAATTTCGAATGAATCCGATCTTTTTAAGTGGGTAAAAATCGAGTTCTAAGATTCCGTTACATGCAAGTGAAACTTATAAAAAGCGTGTTAAAAAATACTATTACTCGGATAAATTAATATATAAATATTTATAACAATCTCATACGTTTTTTCAAACACGTTGATATAAACAAAATACGATATTGATAAAATAGTAAGCATACATAAGATAAGTAGTGTGTTATAGTATTGAATATGATAATTAAATATAGTTAATTGTAGAATTGTTTTCATTCTATAAAAATAAAATGAGGGAGGAAGAACAATCTTTTAGGAGCCTAAGTTTTGAAAGAAAAAATGTTTATTATTTTAAGATTTTCAGTTTCACTGCCTTTCTCAAATTTTTTTTTTTTGTTAGTTTGTCCGACGATACGAACATGTGTGCGGTTTCTGGGAGGTTCCAATTTGTGGTTTCTGGGGGGAGAAAATGAAAATTTATAAACTTCTAACGTCAGAAAATAAAAGAATTTTGTCAAGTGGTTGACGTTTTTAGGTTTTAAATGACCACGTAAAGTTCAAAAAGCGGTTAAAAGAAGAAGGAACTCCTGGTTGATTTTTAAACCAAGTCCGTCTTTCTGATTACTTTTCCTTTCGGTAGAAATATAAACCACAAGTTTTGTTTAGGTTAAACGGGCCTATTGTTTTCATTTGAAGAAAAAATCTCAAAATGAGATACTTATCAAAGCTATCTCTTTCTGAGAAAAAAAATTCAATTCAATTTCTATATTTCGAATTCAATTTCTTCTCTAAAGTATAGCTTCAGTTTTTTTAGAAGCTCGAAGTATCACTCCACAATAAAGCAACTCTCCACGTCAAAGTAGCTGACAGTCCTGGATAACTCCCATCAGCCCTTTTTCATGCACAAAAGCGATTTTGAGTCCTGGTGGGTAATATATCCACGCATATAAATAGCACTACATCATCTTAGAAATATTCTTTCTTTTCACCTTCGTTTTTTATTACTTTTTGTATTATCTAAGCTTAAGAGTTATTTTTTTTTACCAAGAGAGAATTTTCAAGCATTGCCATTTCTTTTACTGAAAGATTAGATTTAGATCTAGACAAAGGAAAAGAATGTTGAGAATTTTTCGTTTCCTGACGTTAAGTGATCAGAAAAATCGATATTTTTTTTTTGAAAAGGTAATCGATATTAGAATGAATCTTTATTTTTGTAAATCTGTGTGTGTTGAATTGTTTTTATTATATTAGATTAGCGTTTACATATATATATTAAAATATATAACTGTGTTGATCTAGTATTTATATTTAATCTTTCTGCTTAAGCCAGTGCTTCTCAAACTTTCATATCTGCGACCGATATCCAATCATTTTTTCATCACTCTCCCCCTTCAATACATTAATTACAATGTATTGAATTCAATAATACCATACATTGAAGCTAACTCTACAATATGACTTTAACCTTTTAAGTGCCACTGGTGCATATAAGCATTCCTCTCAGCCAAAGTGTTAATCACCCCGGACGTATATACACGTCTTCTCGAAAAAATATCTTTTTTTTACACTGCTATTCATAAAATTATTCCAATGGTTTTGGAATTCAATAAAAAGACCTTGACATTGTTTGCAAAGGATTTATTTATTTCAGAGGATTTGCTTATATATTCCTTTTCTTGCCCCATCCCCGCAATACATCTCATACACACGCCTACGTGGAAAACGGAGGTATTAGGAAGCGAATCCCGTATCTTTTAATTCACAGTTAAAGGATTAATTGTGAACCGTACACATTATCAAGATGTTTATTTTTGTAAATCATTTTATGTATGAGAAGCCCATGGGGTCAATGATAATTATTAAACTTGCACTTGCCTTAGTATTGCTAAATTAATTATAAAATACATTGTGCAGTACTGATACGTATATTAGTGTATTATATCGTTGTAAATGTGTATTTAATTTTTATTGTGTCAGAATGTGTATTTTTGTTTGTTTATATATAATTTCAGCAAACTAAAATTGTTTTAAATAATTTATTGTTTTCGACTTTTCAATATGTCCCCCCCTCGTGGAGTTATCTCGCCCTCTTAGGGGGGGGGGCACCCCACAGTTTGAGAAACGCTAGTTTAAGGTTACAATTTCAAATAAAGATTCAAACACTAATCAAAGCTTATATTTTTCTTTCCCCTTTTAATGTGTGTATCATAAAGACCTTGAAATGAAGAAAACAATTAAGTTTTTTTTACATATATAACAGCAGTTAATACTGAGATCTTTATCACAACAAAATATTTCAGTAATCCAAACATTCATTTCAGTGGTTTAATGGATAATATCAGGGCACCCATGCTAAGTCAGGTTTTGTGCCCCAAGCCGGATCTTACAAAGGATTGCAATATCATAACATAACACAGGCTTTGGGTTCCCTAGAATCTTGCCCCCTTCCCCTCGCAATAGGTGGGTTATAGAGGTGTACGTTACTACTGATACATTTAAAAAAATACACGAAATTATTTATTTCTTATTTGAAGTACTTTGAAACGAGTTGTTTGCGAATTCAGAAATTGAATTACTTGCAACTTAACATTGAATTGGCAATATGATCTCAAGATAATACATTAATTATGAAGCAGTATACATATAAACGTTTCACCTTAAAACTAATTAAAATTATGACCTGGAGCTAGCTCCTTGAGTTCATCTGGGAGAATTTCAATTAAAATATTCAGAACTTTTGCGTTAAATATCATTTAGGCTTATTTTGAGAGTTGTAAAGGCCTCTATCTTAATTTGAAATGAGATAAATTATCGTTGATAGATTCTGTAAAAGTATTAGCGGATATAAAAAAAAAAGTTTTATTCATATTTCTCATTGTAAATTAATTAAAATATTTATTTATTAAAAATAAGGTTACGAATCTAACTTTTTTTTTCTTCGTTTACATTGAATTTATCTGAATGGAAATTTTATAAATAATTATAAACTGAATAGAAAGAGGGGGAAAAAACTTTTCATGATATAACCACTAAGCTTTTATTTGTGGAATATTTTATTTACTCTGGTATATTATCGCATTAATTTCAGCCTAATGTTTTATCGATAGCGCACACAAAAAATTTTCAAAGTGGGAGGGGGGGGCCATGGTCGAAAGTCCCCCGACTCGTATCATACCTCAAAACAGCACCAATTAATTTTTCTGATTTGGTCGATTTTGTTAGCAAAAAAACAGTAATAAATAAATTATTAAATTAATAATTAGCAATAATTAAAAAATAAATTGTTAATTACAAGTACTTAATTAAATTTTACGTTATATATATATAGGATTATCACCAATCGAAAAAAACTCAAGGGCTTTGGAGGGGAGAGGTCCGGACCCCCCCCCCCCCTTTGTGTGCGCCACTGTGTTTTATAATACGAAAAACTCCTCAGGTTTTTTCATATAAGTATTTCAAATGCTAATTGTATCATGTGTTTTTTTAAAACTTCATTGGATATTGCAATTAAAGGTAACATGCTAAAAAGCAAAACTAATCTACTGCCATAATTTGATTAATTTTTCCCGTAAGTTAAAATCTAGAAAAAAAGTAAGAAATTTTGAGTTTTGAAAGTTAATCATTCAACGACACTCGCTAGTGGTGTATGTAAGGGATAAGTTTAAGGGGTTCACCCTTTCTCCCCATAGACCAACAAGTTTTTGATTTTTACCATAGAGATTACGTCTCTGTGCTTTCGTAAACGTGTTCTTAGAATATATTCCCCCACCCTCCTTCTTAAATGGGTTTGGTGTGTGTACACCGCTACATGCGCAAAACATTATCTGAATGAAAAAAGAAGAATTTCGGCATAGCTCAAAATTTGAGGCACATTCACTTCTAAAATTTTTGAATAACAAAAATAAAACAGAAAACTTCTACCCTCCATATTTCAAAAAGATACAAGAAACAATAGCAAACAGGAATAAAAATAACAATCTTTATCAAATCTCGTTCAGGATTACAACATGGCGTCAATTGATTAAATTTTTCTTCAACTAAAATGATTTTCGTAATCATCTATATTATTCTTTTGTCAGTTCTAATCTTAAAACATTAGTACTCTGAAGTCTTTTCGTACATTTCACAATTAGATTCGTTCAATTAATGGCTATATCTTTGCCCAAATAGTTTAACAAATAGAATACGCTCTACATATATCCTTAAATACAACCAGTACTAGCTGGGATGATCTTTATCGAACAAACTGAAGTAGTACAAATATTGGAGATGTTCCATAAGCGATACCCTGATAAATATACTTGAAAAAAAACATTCTTCTCTCATCGCCTTCCTTAACCCTTTTCGGAAGACAAACAAATCTCCCTACAGAAACACCACAAATAAATTGCTCAATTATCAAGTTACAAAAAAAGAAGGAAAAAATACATGGTGGCAAATGTAGGCGACAAAAATTCTTGCCAGGCATCTCTCCTCTCAATAAGCACTAATAAATGAGTTCTCGGGGGTCTTGTTTTGTTTGTTATTAATGCCCCCATTTCCCGTAGTCGACGGTGGACGTTGTTAAGCGATATCCGGTATGTAACGGTCTGGTGCGAGTTCTCGCTGATCGATGTTTTACGTAGGTTCCAATCCATTAAGGAAAGCCGTTTATTTCATGTCTCCAAGAAGACTTTGTGCAAAGGATTACATTGTAGCAAGACGGAATTGATCTCACTCTTTAATTGCATTTATGGTGATAATAGGAAGGTTGTTTTGGTTCTGTTGAATCAGTTTGATTATTTTTTGATAGATAAATCAACTAAGAAAGAAGGGTCAAGTAACTACATTTATTTAAATACTTATATATCATTTTACTGGAAATTAAGTAGAAATTTCTCGTTTCATTGAGAATTATATATTTGTCCATTATAGTTTTCTTAGAAGATTAATTATATTGAATATATGGCATTTATTACTATGCTGCAAATAGAATATAATTTTTTTGCAATTAACAAATGACTTTATCAATTAATACGATTTTATTTGATATTTACACAAAATCTCAGAGATAAGTGACCAATGGTCAAAAATACAAACTATATCGCCCACAGAAAATTAAATACAGTTGGACCATACAAGATTATTAAAAAAGTGGAGTTTTCGTGACTTTGGGAACATTTATTTCCTCGTATTATCAGCTTAATAACTTATCAAACGTCACTTAAAAGCAAAATAGCTGGCAGTTCTTGTTAGCCAACCATATAAGCTCCTCTCGACACCAATGCATTTTAACTTTTCCATCTGGAATTCTTCTCGTCAACACACATGGATTACTTTAGTGCAACTGGACTCGCTCTGCCCCCTCTGCATGGCGAGATTTTAGTGGTACTAGGCTCGAAATCATAATACGCCCCCCCCCACCACCACCACGAGAACGTTACCTTGACCACTAGGCTACCACGACCACCTTCCCCTTTGGGAGTCGATTTTTGAAAATCTGTTCCTAAGGGATCACTATTCAACAAAAGAAATATGCCTGCCAAATTCAAGTAGATTTCATAGTATCGGAGATCTCGTCATGAGTGAGTAAGTCGTTTTTTTCCTATTCATACAGAATGGTATATGGACAATATCTCTCTCGATATATAAATGGATGTTTGTACATATGAAATCGATTCATCCCAACACCGTTCAACCGATCACTATGAAAATTGACATGTATATGTATTTTTTGTGAAGAATGGTTTTGCGCTATCCTCTTTGTTGCAGCTTCCCCCCCCCCCAAGTGGAGCTACAGCAAAGCAATTTCTGCACCTTTTAATCAATCACCAAAAAATGATGCCAACTTGGCTTTATCACCAACATTTCGTTATGATTCCATTGAATCGCCATAATAATGTAAGAAACAACATTGCTTGCGAATATTACAATTTTAACATAAAATAAATACAACAGAAAGTAATATTAACGTATAACACATCCAGATATAAACTATTTACACTATTTTAAGTGTTCATTACACAAAATTTGTAACAATGTGTTACTTTTGCTGAGCAGAGATAAGCGCAGGAAGGTGTTTTCAAAAATCGACTCACAAGAAAGTTACGGGGCGTTATAAATAAAAAAATATATCCTTTTCATCAGCTATTAGATCTTCAGACTTTAAATTTAACAAATATGTTTTTTCTTTGTTCAGCTGATATATGCAAAAAGCTTTTTTTTTCGTTTGTTTCATTTCTAATTCACGTAAAATTCACTCATTAAAAACTTATTTATCCTTCAATCTGTATTGCTTAGTTTTTTCGATTCACCCGTGCAAAGAACGGGTGTACCAGCTAGTATTGTATAAATATATAACTACTTATTTTAGAAATATTATAGAACAATGCATATAAAGAAACAATAAAACCCGAGTAGGAAAAATTAGTATTTATATTAGTATATATCCGTTTCTTAAATAAGCATTACGTGTATTTTAGATTCTTTGGGGGAGGGGGAGCTTAAGGGTTATTATATAAAAGTACTGGAGAATAATTATTACTATACCTAATTATAATATCAACTAATGCCACGTGAATCAAAAGCGTAAAATCTTAATATGGATTATTTTAATAAAGTTGATTCAATATTAACAATAAATAATTCATATTGAATAAAACAATATAGAACGCTACAAATTATATAAAAAACTTTAATAAAATAAAGAATAATTTGTTTGAAAAACAAAAAATACTTATTTTTTCAATTCAATTGGATGTATAACATTTTGTGAAAAATCTGAAAGTAGTTATAGATTTAATAATTTCTAAGCATTAGTAAAAGTGCAAAATAATCTCCAAACACTTTTACCTATGTATTTCCTTTGAAACTGCTTTTACAGTCTCTTTCTCTTTTACAGAAAAACAAGAAAAATATTCAACTCAAAATAGTATCCGTAATGTTGATCTATGACGACATGTTTCTCGTGAAAAGATGAAGTTAGTGGTTTCCACGTCTGCGGCAAAATACAATTTATTTCAGCGACTAGGGAATCTTTGCATGGAATTCTGTAAAGGATTTTCGCGACTACTCCTGATTTTTTTTATCCCTTTATACATCTCTCAAGTTATTCTTCCGTGTTATCCTGTCTGTTTATTTGAAATGTTTACTTGTTGGAAATGACATTTATATGATTTTCTAATGAAAAAGTCTGGAATAAAATATATTTTCTGCATACTTTTAGATATGAAATGCTGTAAATCAAATGTGTCTAAAAGAAATTAAACTTGAAATAATTTTAGAAATAGAACCAACCAAATAAATATTTATCTATCAAATATTATTTATATATAAATTTTGTGATAGTAAAATATTTTTTATAGATCAGCTTTTCGATTTCATCAAATACTTAATAATCAACATAACACAGCTTACATTTTGAAAGACTGTATTGGACACACAATTTTTCAAATATTCGATTAAAATATTTTACAGTGAAATAATAATGCTTGAATAACTACATTTAATTTTATGAGACTAAAAAATATTGTATATTTCCTATTAATGCGATACTTTTTCAATTATAGTGCTGTGTTTATAACGTATTACCATTTAAATTACATCAGGAATAGAAAGAGAAATAAAAAGATTACTATTTAAAAAGGTTATTCAGCAATTTTTTTAAAAAAAATAATTATTCAAAATTGCCAGCTATAGCGAATCGGCAAAGATCATTATGTAGTGTAATTTCTGAAGAGGCGTGGTCCAATCCGTTGCACAATGAAACTTGAGAAGGATCTAAGATGTTCATAACTGTCATGTTAAGAACATGAATATTGTTAGAATTTTCCGGGGACACTTAACTATTGGGTATTTGTGTATTATACCGTTGACCAATTTCGCCAAACAAAAAGACATCACCAATTCAAAAAGTATCGCCAAATGCTGTCATCGTTTTTATTGCAGTGTACGTGCGTGGGAATAATTTCCACTATTGGCTGTGTATCGCAGCATTTGGTGACTTCTTTTAAATTGATGAAATTGGTCGATGGTATAAGTAAGTAGCCAGGGACGTCTTAAGGCAGGGGGCAACTCGGCCCGGGTCCAGGGCCTCCATCTCAACGGGGGTCTCATTTCCTTTCAGAATGAGCCTTAATTTGAGTAATTTTAACGACCAAATGTTATTTCCAGTTGTATTTTCCAAAAAACTAAGAATTTCGACCTATATGTCAGCTGGTAACAGTGGGAATACTATATTACTATATGATGACCTTCATCCATGTATAGTCCTAGGTCTACCACCATGCACCAGAAGTCCTTAAGTCAAAGAGCAATCGATCCGATATGAACTATTGTAAGTTCAGAGGCGGAACAGAGAGCATTACCCCCCCCCCCGCGCAAAGTCAGGTGTTGAGCCCCAAATCAGATTTTACAAAGGGTACATATTTGGCGTCAGTCAGGCTTTGGGCCCCCTAGAATCTTGCCCCCCCCCAATTTAGGGGTTGCGGGGGCGTACGTTAAGCCACTGTGTAAGTCATGTACATTTGTTTGCTTCGGGTTAATGTTTATACAAGTATTTGACAACGTATGCTATGTACTATCTAATTTTAAGTATCATAGAAGAGATCTACAATTATGTAGGGTTCCAGGGTCTCAACAAATCTTAAAATGTATTTGTAAGTACCAATTATTGAATGTGGTCAGCACCAAAGTTTCTAACATTAGTTTGCATAGTACCTTCACAACAAATACCCTGATTGTCCCAAATATAATTTATTTATGTTGTAATAAACCTGGTGTAAATAGCATTATGGTATCTATTCAATTGCCCAACAACCGAGTATAGTGTTTTTCACAGAAACTATCCATTTTATATAGTAAATATTATTGCGCTGGGAAATTGATGGCAGATAGCTTTTATGACTGGCATTTTTCCTGTACCTTGAAAGTAATAGAAACAATTATTTTCAAGAACAAAACTTCTTTCTATCAAAATAACGAAACATTATATTCGCTTAATTATCATCATGCAAGGTATTAATACATAGTTTTCTTTAATCATCATCCAAGTCTCCCTGTAAGATATATATCTTTTCAAAAGTCATTCTTTTCTTAAATAGGGAGAAACCACTACACAAATAAATGCTACTTTGCATCAATACAGATAACAGAAAATTGAAATTCTTTAAGCCTTTACGAAAAAAGACAACCCAAATGTATTTAAATTCAAAACAACTTTTGTACAGATATCTATTTTAGGTCCAATTTTAAATATGTCAAAACAGTATGTCAGGTTTGCGTCTATTAATTTCAAATTTATATTTCTGTCACGTGGCATATTCACACTTTTCTTCTTACATTCACGTTCTCTGCCTTGTTTGTCATCGTGTCCACACACCATCTTTCTGACAATCTGTTGTTAGTTACACTGACAATAGGAACGGGGTGTTTGTAGCTTTCTGACAGCTGGGTTTTGTCAGGTTTGACAAACAGACACCGATATAATCGATAGAATTTTTTTGTTTTCTTTTCTACTGTCCTTTTTTTCCTATTCACTGTATTCTCTCTTTTTGCGGTCACGAAAAAAAGGGTTTTGTTTGGTTTAATGTAGACGTCTTTCAAGATTTTAGACATTCCCTTTCAGCCAGAGTTTGTTGATTGAAGAAAAAGGAGAAACTCCTTGAATGCAAAAGGAGAATAAAAACTGGAATAGTTTTTTTTTTTCAAATATAAATGTATTTTTTTTTAAAAAAGGGTTTGACCTTTTTTTGAAACATTTTATTGACGTCTTTCAACGAAATGTATTTACAGATATTGTAAATGTAATAATATATTGTATTTTTGATACCAGTTTAAATACTTTAAAAAATATTATTGGTAATAATTTTAAAATATAAATGCCTGGATCACTATCAGATATCAGAGCTATTTTCTAGTTTTGTTGGTTTCTGAAACTCTTATTTCTCTTACATAGTGTTACGTTGATCGGGGTTCGAAGATTTTATGCAAATCAGACGCAAAGAATTTCTTTAATGAGAATTTACTGTCTCTCTCGAAAATCCAATACTTGAAATATAGGATTCCGCTGCAATATTCGCAGAATAAATCTCAGAAAGTATTTACACTCTCAGCAGCACTCAGACACAATTATCAGTGTCTAATATACACGTATGTAAAAGATTATTTACAAGCATAGCCGAGCTAATTGGTAATCACGGTCAATGCAAGTCTTACTAATCGCTAGTCAAAACAATACTCACTAATCGCTGGTTGAAACAAGACTGACTGATTATCGTGGAGAATCTCTATTTAAAGGCCTCGCGGAACTTTCGAGAAAAATCCGCTGCGTAATATTTTTTGATATTAGTGGATTTCTCCACGAAATTAGTCGCCAAAGTTACCGAATTGGTCACCAAATTGATCAAATTGGTCGCCAAAGTTACCACATTGGTCGCCAAAGTTACCACATTGGTCGCCAAAGTTACCACATTGGTCGCCAAAGTTAACACATTGGTCGCCAGAGTCACTACATTGGTCACCAGAGTCACCAAATTGATCGCCAAAGTCACCAAATTGGTAGTCAAAAATGATGCCAACTTGGCTCTATCGCCAAGATTTCGCCAAGTTCCCACTGAATCGCCATTATTACATAAGAGACGACGTGCTTGCGATTATTAAAATTTTAACTTAAAATAATTATAACATAGAGTAATATAAATGCATAACACATCCAAATACAAATTATTTTCAATATTTTACGCCAAATTCGTAACAATATTTTTTTTAGTAATTTACAATCATTCAGAGAGATAATTTAATATTGTTAAAATGCTGAAGTGTGTCAACGCGTAAAAGGTAAATTACAATTTACGACACAAATATTTTATAGAAAATTGAGAATTCAAATTTACTTGAGGGGAATTGAATAATTTTTCCATCTTATTAACTTTTCTGATAAGGAATTTGAATAAATGAAAGGTTTATGCTTTCACAGGAGGATAAATACAATAATTTATGTATAAACATTTCAAAAGAACACTTTTCTTTGTTTGCATAGCTGTATCATCTTGCATCAGCAGTTTCATTGCATTAATTTATAATTTTTAAATCAGAATTTGATCCTAAGCTTCATTCATTCACATACTGTCATTAAAATCTATTTTTGATTTTGTAAAGTTTATTTGCCTAGCTTTTAACTGATTCTTACATTTTTATGTTTATAAATAATTACAATGATGTCTAATTCCTTTCAGTGTTTCGCAGTGGAGAGCACTTAGTACTTTTATGGGGGTAGGGGGGGGTTATATTCTAAAAACCACGCAGAGGAAATCAAAGAGGCGTAATCTCTATGTTCAAATATTAAGTATGATATTGTTTCTTTTGCCCCCCCCCTAAAAAACAAACTATAAACAAGATAGATACGCATATCTTAAATAATGCTTATGTTCTTAAACCTTAATTATTATTTACTTTTTCGTTTGAAATATATAAAGGAAGTACAAAAATATACTTTCTTTTAATTCGTAGTCTATGAGTAGAATGATTAGTTACAAGGCAACAAGGATTTAAGTTTAGTTATCTAGGGTTAATGGTTATATTTTCCTATGAAAAATGCGACTGACAAAAGTAGTAGAAATCGATTAACCTGCAAATATGAGCATGGATCGGGTTACACTTACATCGCAATGGCATAGCTCCAAATCCAATATTGCTTTTGAAATAACTCAGTATCTTTTATTAAAATATATTTGCTTCAAATTTATCATTTTGAAAAGGTGCGTTAACTTTTATTGGAAAAAGTGGCCTTGCCAGCAATAAATGAATGTCGTTTGTGAGACCCGATTAAAAAAAATTATGGTTAATATTTAAGTTCATATATACATTTCACAAAAAGTAAACTAAAAATTCTTAATACTTCTCACATAATAACCTAATCTGTTTCGAATTCATTAATATTTTCATTTGAATTAATTAATCCGTGATGTTGTTAAGTAAGAGATGAAACTGTAAAGATAAGAAAGATAACAACCATTCATTCTAATTCATCCAGAGGTATGAAAAAGTTTAAATAAAAAAAAAATCTAATTATATTCTTAACAATCAAGCAAATTAATTGGTCTATAATGGGTCTCAAGTTAGGTATGTATTATAATTGCGGAATATCAACGCATACCAGCACTGAAAACTTATAGTTGTAATAACTCAAATATAATTACACAACAATTAACTAAATAAATTACTTACATTTGAGATTTATTTCTAATGAATTATTCGTACTTAACAAATAAAATTAATTTGTTTGTATACCTATTTTTTGTTCAAGTAATTTCATTCAACAGACTGAAATAATAACATTTAATTTAAGTTTAGACTAGATTATTATTGACTTGTTTTATTATTCTCAAATTGTTATGTATATTTGTATATGTATGTATTTGTGTGTGTATTTATTCATGTGTTGTCTGCAGATCACAGACTTATCACAGATGACAGTGGTTAAAATCTTATTTTTCTTTACTTAACTAATTTATTATATAATTTCAAAAATATGATTTTGGGTCTACAGATGTGGTTTAAATTACATCCAAATCATGATGATGATGATGATGATTAGGGCATTATTCGGCAAGTTGCGATAGAAAAAGGAGGGTGTGGGGGATGCTCCTAAGGCAAATTTACTTTTAGAAGATGGGATTCATCATATTTTTACTGCTAACATTTCAGGTACATTTTATTTATTTATTTTAATGCTCAGGCTATAGTTTATACCTAAGAATTCTAGATTCTAAAAGGAGCTAGAAAGTAAAAATTGATAAATCTACTAAAGTTAATTTTAAGGGTGCAATTATATATTTATATATTATATAATAAAATAAAATAATAAAAAACAAATTGTTATTGCAACAAAGCTAAGAATGGAAGAAAATGCATCTTAGAACCTATAACTACCCGCCAAAATATAAGTAGACGTATAAAACGTGAATAGATTAAAATGGTCACTGATTCAGGAGAGTGAAATAGGGTTAAGCTTGCTTTATGGGATCCAACGTTCCCAAAACAGTAGAAAATTCCGACATAACAGTGCAACAGAATGTGAAAAAAAATTTAAGAAGAACAATTAAGCCAAGCCTAATAATAACACCCGTGTAAGCTATAGTACAGTTTATAACAAATAAATTGAAATGAATAGCTATTGTAAAATTGTACTATGTTACACATTGAAACAAACAATAATGTGGATCTTAACTTACCCAAATTCTTAAAGTTCTTGAATAACAAAAATATAAGAAAGAATGCATGTGATCTCTCTCTATATATATTATAGAATCAAAAACAAGAACAATACATCAATATATATAAATTCAATTCGCCCAAACAGAAAATTGTTGCTTCCTGGAGCAGTGAAGTAGGGGTTTAAGCTTGCTTCATGGGATCCTAACCTTTATCTTTAGCTGAATATTTGTACATAACAGGAAAAGAAAATTAAAGAAAATCCAAAATTTAAAAAAAAAAATTTTAAACTAATTACTGCCCGGATAATCTTGCAATATTCTCTTAAACAATTACACTAAAAAGGATGACATTATATAAATGGTCAAAGGTTTAAAAGATACACCCAAGAAGCAAACATAAATTCAATGTTTTAACAAAATATATATCTTGTATGTATACATATATACATATGTAAAAGATTTTATAAAATATTATATTGATATATACATATGTAAAAGATTATATACATATGTAAAAGATCTTTATAAAACTTTTAGCATGTTTTTCAGACATTTTTCTATTTCATCAACCATGTTTTTTTCAAAAAGTTTGCATGAAAAAATTTTTAAACAGTCAAATAGGGGAATTCTATTAAGCTTTTGTTTGCAAATTAGAGCAATTATTTCAATCACAATTATTTTACAATTATAATATCCAACAAATTTTTCAAACTTTGGCTTACCACAAATGAATTAAAAGTATAAATAATATAATCACACCTTGTATATTTCTGGATTTAGTTCATAATAACTCCAATTCTTATGATTAAGATTTTATATAAATAGCACAAATCAAAATATAATTAAAAAATCACTTAAAAAAAATGAAACAAAAATCCGGTCCACTCTACGAATTTTGTGTTAAGTTGCATAATTTAACTTTTTAGATGAAAATATGTTGATAAGTTAACGAAAAAATTATGCCAACTGTACAATAAATTATACAATATTATGTCAAAAGACAAATACCCGTAATACCAAATTATACAGCCTTAGATCTGATAAATTCATTTCAGGTTGTAGTTTACATCATTCAACAACCATTTCAGGTAGTCTTTTAATATGCAAAATTCACAGTGCCGTTCCACAACTTTGTATTTCTCCCATGCATCAAAACCAGAGAGTGACAAAGGGTACATTTCTAAATTATTCGATTTTACCACCTTAAAACGATGTACTTCCACTCATTTAAATATCTTCCAGTCAACAACGGGAAAAATATCCCGAATTTAGAATGATTCCCTCTGTATCACTCTTCCACTCAATCTCCAGAGATATGGAGATGCAAATAAGGCGAATCTAGCAGCAAAAGGCGTCGACGTGATTTTTCCTTACTTCCTCATTTTTGCATGCATTCTACTTCAGGGGAGTGGAAAATACTTCTGGGAAATAACGACTTGAAGCGCAAAAATACATATACATCAAAATCAACTTTTTTCATACTACAGTTGGGGATATATATTTCACGAAAATAGGCACGTGTCTTTGACAAACGTCTGACTCAGGAGTGTGAAGTAAGGTAAAAAAAGGAAGAAAAAAAAGAATTGTAAGAGATATAGGATAGGCGCAGACGATTTTTAGTGTCATCTCGGTAACTGCTGTAACAAGAGGGGGATTTGGAAATTTCTCGAGAGTATTTGTCAAATATTTCTGCGAATTGCTCTCTATGTATTGGTGCTACCTTTCCTTTCTTCACACCAAGGGGTTTTAAAGGCGCTCTGAAATATGATATCTCCAGTCAGGTATATCCTACTTTTTTTTTTCTTAATTTTTTTACTTGTATTTTTCATTTTATAAAAATTTTAAGAAATCTAACGGGATTTTGGCGATTCTTATGCAAGAAGGTCGTCACACGTTTCTTTTTATCCAAGAATCAAAGGATTGGTCGCAGTAAATGTTTTATGCTTCTCTCGTACTCCCAATATTACAAACAGAATTCAGAACGAAGGAACATTTTTATTATCGGCTGAGGTGTATTAAGTTTGGAGTTTTATGTTCCATAGCTCTTTCCTTGTGAACTTATCCAGCAAATTGCGTAGTATTTGAGCATTTTTATTTCGCTGAGACATCGAAAAGCATAAAGTTTACACACAGAATACAATAATATAACTTCGGAATTGAAATACAAGTCTAGGAAAATGAAGTTGAAGTAATAATATTTTTTTAGAATTCAAACTGCATTATTCCTTTTCAGAATGATTTATACAGAAGCATAACATGCTAAAATTGTTTTTCCATGAAAGCATACGCGTACATTGTGTTCAATGAAATGAGAACACATATATATACTCTCGTATATATTCACTTTTAAATATATATTCCAAATATGTTTATTTTAGATGTGGCAAATTCAGAATTCGTGGTTGAAGTTTATGGGATACAGATTTCATACATCAAAAATTTACTTCGGATTTTGTAATATACCAGGCGTTACCCTCCCGCTTCGCTGGGTATTTCACGATGCTGTATGACTACATAAGTTTTTAAGTTATTTATACTTAAATCCTAATATTAAGGTTTCTGTTTTATTGAAAAGCATTCTTATACCACTCACCTCTTGGTCGTGGGTAGCCTAGTGGTTAGAGCATCGGACGCCAGACCGGAAGGCCTAGGTTCGATGCCCGATGCCACCAAATACTCGCCGAGTATAAACGGAAAACGTACTCGTTAAATCTGGGGATCCGAATGGTTTCGCCATCTTTCGTGAGCAAAATCGTGCTGTCACCTTCATGGGCTCAAAGCTTAGGCTAATGACAGACGTATCTCTAGCCCGTTGTCATGATGAATTTCGTGGGCCTCGATCTGGCTACGTCAGACAGGTGGCATAAGCAACAACAACTCACCTTTTGATTCAAAAATAACAGGACTAGAATTTCTAAGACGGAAGTATAATTATTTTTTATTCCCCTGTAACTCCCTCCCCTTCTTGCGAATCAATTTCTGCAAAACCCGTTCTAGTTGGATCTCTACACAACAAACGAAACATGCTTGCCAAATTTAAAATCTTTGAGTCAAATAGATCAAAAGCGGAAATTCCCATCTATAACCTTCCCCTTTGAAGTCAATTTTCGTAAGACCATTTCATAGCGGAACTGTACACAACAAAAGAAACATGGTTACAAATTTCAAGTCAGTGGGTATAATAGCTCTGGAAATCTCAGGATGTGTACGTGAGTGAGTCGCTTTTCTCTTGTACAAAGGGAAAATACAAATAAAAGTTTCTAGCACCTCATTTTTCTTCGAGTACTCTACAAAAATTCAAAATAGCATTTTCGTATAAAAACACAATTTTATTACGTGATATAGGTGAAATATCATGGGGGTTCAGTATTCTGCAAGAAAAATTGTGCCAGTGATTTATTCAGAATCATTTAGCAGTGCAATATTTAATTATTAAACAAGTAGCGTAAAACATAGCTCATAAATTCTTAATTTTGGGGTTACATTAAATGCAAATATACAAACATTATAGTTTGTAAAATAGTACACCCATGTTGTTAATTACTTTACTTAGCTAAAGTACTGTGGAAAACACAAATTGATTTAATTTTATGGGATACTTCAGGGCAATAATACATAAGTAAAGCTATGTTTTTAAAGTCAAATCTCAAAGTATTTCAAAAGAAAAGTAAGCTTTTCATTTAACCTATTTTTATGCAAACAATCACAATTGGATAAACCACACCAACATGGAAAAGACAATTGTCGAAGAAGATACAAAGATACATTCATATAAAATACATCATGCCTTTTTTACTCTAACCTCACATTCCCAAATTTGACTGCGACACTTTTTCTCTTTTTTCCCCGAATAATAATGAGAAGTGGAAAAAGGAGAAAAAAACCGAAAGATAGAAAGAAACCAATACTATTTCTAAAAGGAAAGAGGCAGTAGCAACAGATCCCTCCTCCTTGGATCCCTGGGGGTCACCCTTGTAAGAATTGACTCTCGGAAATACATTTTAAATTCCCAAAGAAAAAGGTTTAAAAATATACCAAAGAGCATCGCTTCCCAAGTCTTTTGGATTTGGACGCAGTTCCTGAAAAATAATAAAGTATCACTCAACGTTGGCCGATATTGAAATTCTATGCAAAACGTTTCTGGGAGAATATATTTTTTCAGGAGATACCCACTTCTTGCATTCTTTATTATTTTTATGGACGTTTTTATTTACTTCTGAAAGTTATACTGGTCACGCGTCTGTTTCTCTCACAGTTTAGGTTGTTATTCTAGCTGTTTATCGTTGTTGAAGACAGTTGGATACAGCACTCTCTATCATGTTTCTTCCTTCCTCTCTCCTTGTCGCTAGAGAAACATTGAAATTGTTTGGTGTTTTTATTGGTGGAACGTCTGATATTTTTATTCATTTTCAACCGGAGCGGAATAAAACGTGTTCTTTCAAAGAGAATTAATAAGAAGAATGTCTTGGTGTGAAAACAAACGTTTCATTTAAAATATATATTTAATTATATGTATAAAAAATAGAGAAAATTTAAATTACTATTTACTATAACTACAATATACAATCGTTACATTATCGTACATACATGAAATGTTGCTATTTTCACGGACGTCACGTGAGTTTTCGAACTGGTTAGCTAAAAACACACTTGGTTATCATTATCATGTGACTATGACGTCACATAAATTGAGCTTAATGCCATGCTTTAACCATTCGTTTTATTACCACTTAAAAGATAAGTAGAACTATTTTTATGTACACTTAGTCTTAAATTTAAAAAACGTTACTCATAATTAAGTGCATTTAACCTAAAATACTGTGTTTGTAAAATATAGAATTTTAGTAATATTAATTTGGTATGAGTTATTACAAGATACCTCTGTAAAGATATACGCAGGAAAACTAAAATATTCATTATTACTTTTAAAAACACTGTAGTTAGAAAAAAAGGACCACCCTTAATAAATTCTCAATTTTATTGTTGCTCAATTACTGTAAAAACCTTATAAATAGCTCATAGAGATATAATTATTTTGAAGTTAATTAATGAAGTTATGTGTATAAATATATAATAATGATTTCTCATTAAGAAATTCAATTTTTTAACTAAGCATTTAATACTCTAAATAGCTATGCAAATAAATATTTATAAATCAGGTATTCAATCTGATGTTTAAGTTCCAGGCATATTCAAGAAAAGGTATTAATTTTCTTACAGTTTTCAAGCACAAATGCATTATCTACAAAATATTTAATATGTTTTTCAGTTGCATCCGTTCAACATTTTTTTCTTCAATTTTTCATAATTAAAATTCTTTTATTAATCCCCTTTTAGTTTTCCAAAAGTATACGATATTTTACAAATCAATATCGTTAGCGTAGAAATAAAATTCTCTGTGTGTGATAACGGATCTATAGTTAATTGGGAAAAATTGAAATCGATCCCTATCGAGAAACAGTTCCCAATATCGGAATTTTTGTCTTGGATAATTTCCTTTATATTGTTGGCATGATCATGAAAACTTCAATTGAGTATTTCTGGAAACAAAGAATGAAAAAAAAAAAAATCATTGCCATGAATTTTTTCGTATTTTTAAATATTTCTTTTTTTATAATAATATACTACTTTTTTTATACTGATACTTTCTATATGCTGGTATTTTTTCTGTTCCTATAGGGAAGGTACTGATACTTTTTTCATGTTTTTTAGATTTGAAAAAATAACTATCAGTTAATTAGAATAACATTTATTGAGAAGTGATGAATAAAATTTTATAACATCAATTGTTTTAGAAACACAATTGCACGTTTTAAACATTGTAACTTATAATATTTACGCTTAAAATTGGTAGATTAAAACTTTGATTTATTTCTTAATAAAATTTCAAAAAAAAAAATTAAATAAAGCTATCGGTAATGAGAAAAATTTCTTTTATGAATTAATTAAGCCAACTAATTAATTTACAGATATAATTCAGTTCCATCTAAAACATTAACATTCATGTAAATTTTATCTTTCTTGTAATATAAAATAATCCCAAGAATTATATACTCTTGCTTTAGCAAAAAATTCTAGGAATTGTTTATCTATTAGACTAGCATATTTTTTACTTTAGCTACTCATTGAATTTGAATTTCCGAAACACTGACTTTGATTTAAAAATACAATTATAATCCTAAAAACTCTCTGTGAATGTAATACAGTAGAACGTCATTTATATCCGAACGCTTGTTATCCGGAGCATCAAATATTCAAACCAAAGTCCGGATACGTATTCGAACAACTCAATGCTCAACAGTTGTTTCGTGTAAGGCCAAAAGTGACGGGAAAACCCAAGGTGAGTGATATTTATAGAATTTCAGCTGTGTGATTTGGTAAACATCTGCTTGGAATATTAGGTCAGTTTATTTCTAAGTGAGGGGGTGTATAGGCGCTCTTTTGTTGAGTTGTGTTGATGTAGAATCCTGGATGGCATGCGATGCAGAAGACTGTGGATTTCAAATGCTAAATGATGACGAGATTGTGACTTCCATGCAAGATGAATCCGACCCAGTTGACGATGAAATGGATGAAGACGAGGACAACAACAACGAGAGTAGCAAGGGTCCATCAAATCTGACGCGTTAGTGCGTTAGAGACAGCTATGGAGTGGTGCGAACAGCAATCAGAGTACTGTCCTACTCAACTGCTGCTGCTGAAGAGAATCAGAGACCTTGCATTGAAAAAACGAATGTGTACAATGGTACAGCGAAAAATAGGTGATTATTTTCTCCAATCAAGGTAAAATTGCGACATTTTGTACCTGTTTTGTTTTTTCTTCAAGCACGTTTCCCGCATGTGATGATTTTCAATATTTGTATAGTGTCCAGTATCACATACTGCATGGATCGCATTCGGTTTTCGGTTATCCGAACAATCGCGTATCCGAACGGTGTCCGGTCCCAGTTGATTCGGATAAAACGACGTTCTACTGTAGTAAAATATGTGCATGTCTGTTTAATGAATTTAAATTTGGAATTCGTAAAACAAGCGATCCGTTAACAAATGTAAGCAATCCTTAGAATCATTTAATAATTTTCTGCCTGAGCCGAATCCCTATTCGACGAACACCAGCTTAAGCCAGTTTCGAATCAAAGGTAATAAATGAAGTCAGTTGCAGTTTAATAAACCTTACAGAAGTGCTTAAAAATATTTAAAAAATGCGGATATATTAAAATGGATATATTAAAAAATGCATTCATGTAAAATATGAAAGTTAAATTGCTGAGTAATGCATGACTATACGCTAAAAAACAGTTTAGAAGTAAAATATACATTTAGGGAGAGAGATAATCCTCCTTAATCTCCAGATCTATCTCCATGTGACTATTGCTTTTATCTTGTGACGATAACTAACGTGATGAACCATTTAAAAATGAAATACAATTAATATTGTTTTAGTTATTGACATTGTTTGAAAATCAAAATAAGTTTTTTTTTTTTAAATGGAACTTTAAAAAAATTTCTTTCCTTTAAAGCAATGGTCTTAAAACTATGTCCCAAGGAACCTTGGGGTTCTACAAAGCATACCCATAGGTTCCACGAGTCATGATAAAAAAAAATCAAAGAGAAACTTATAAATATGTATGCAAAAATAGTATTTCTATAAAATATAATTAGATACTTGTATAATTAATTACAAGTATCTAAAACTCGTTCGTTTCATTAAGACTGAAAATTTTATTTATATATATATAATAAACTTTATTTTTCAACACTTTTTAAACTTTTGTGTGTTATAATATAATAAAAGAATATTAAAATGTTTTATCTTTATATATATGCTTTCCACTAAATTGTGAATACTCTATAGTTTACTATCTTGGGTTCCACGAGATAATTTTATACTCGTTAATTAACACAATGCCATGCATTATTAAATAATTTTTTTAATGGAAAATGCGCCATTTTGCAATTGTGGAAAAAACACTTACATAATGAAGGAGAGGAAAGAACTTATCAACAGATTCGTTGTTAAAATCTAAATTTAAGCAATATAAGTTATTCTAAGTTATAAGTTGTAAATTCAAGAAAAATCTACAGCATTTCTCACATAGCTATAAACATTTTGAAGCTATTTAGAACATTGTGTTAAAGTGAAATATATTTCTCAAAGTGAGTGACTACAAAAACAAAGCATAAAATCAAATTAAACTCAGAATATGTTATGCGATTGCATTTAATCTCAATAGATCTAGACTTCACCAGTTTGTGTGAAATAAAGCTAACACATTTCCCAGTTACTAAATATAATGCAAGAATAAGTGACATACGATCACAAATTAATATTATTAATAAGTAAATAATATTTAAAAAATCACAGATTACAATATTTTAATAATAAATGCCATACTTTTTTTAACTGCCTTTACATAAAGTACCTATAACGTGTTGTTTTGAGAGATATTCTTCTAAGTATGTGTGTGGAATGGGGTTCCACGAAAACACTTTCTAGTTCTAGAGATTCCACGAAAAAACTTTCAAGTTCTAGGGGTTCCGTGAGTTGAAAAAGTTTGAAGACCACTGCTTTAAAGGATTATCCAATGCTAGAATGAATATTTTCCTGAATAATTTTTTTTCACATTCAGATACTGTGACGGGTCTATTCGCGACATTTTCCCTACTAATCCTCTTGGGGAAACTTTGGGGCTAGTATTCACATTAATCCACAGCCTTTCAAGAAGAACCCGTGATATGTAAATTAGTTTGACTATATAAATTATATATATATAGGTTTTGTAGATGTAAGATAGAAGGAGCCGGGAAGCTATTACGTAACTGTTAATATTGGAATATTTCATTCACAAGCCTAGCGCGAGTTAAGGAAGTAATTGCTGAGATTAAATTATTAGATTGAAGATAGTAGAATTAGAATTAGCTATCGGTTCATTAGCGCTTGTTCTCCTTATCTATTTCACGTAGTCGGGTTTACTTAGAGTTGGGTATTAAGAACAGACAACGCTTTAGATACTATCACTCCTAGGTTTCCTCTTGTAGTTTCACTTGTGATTGTTTAAGTGTGTGCTTAAAGGATAAATAAAACTAATTGTTATTATGGAGTTTGTTGGTGATGCTTTGTTTCCCTCCACACCTAGAGACACGCATGACGGAGAGAGAGAGAGATGTTGATAAGGCCAAGACTCCCACAATACAAGTGTGTGTGTGTTTTCAATTCAAAAACGATAGAATTTTCTTGGTTGCTTGATATAAGTGACTGTAAATTCCAATAATATAAATTACTATCAACATTATTGAGAAACAAACATGTAACAACACATAGCAAGGATGCATGCGATAATACCTACATAATACTTCCATTTTCATCTCGATCTGAGCCTTTCCGTGCGTATTCTCCGCCACACACATGTATGATCCTTCATGCTCTCGCGTGACGCTGCCGTTGAAAGTCAATGTGTCATCTCGGGCCATCACCCTATCCCCCCTCAGCCACAGATAGGTGCTAGGGGGCCAGGAGGAAGCAGCACATTCCACTTCGGGGGGCACATCCCCCTCGTGGACTCGAATAACACTTTCAGAAAGACTCATGGCTTCGGGAGGATCTAAACAAATGAATGGTCATTATTAGACATGAAAATAATTTAATGCATTATCTCGTAGAAACTAAACATTCATTGTTACCAAAGGGAAAAAATTTGTTTTTTATCATTTTATTTTTATATTTTTTTTTAGTCTTTTATTCTCCCAATTTTTATACCGTAACGAAAAAGCTTTGTTTCTTTAATTATTCTTTCCCCCCTATTTTATTACTTTCAAATAAATGTTTAATTTATTTCAATGCTTAAATCTTTATTTTAATTGCTTTGAAGTATTTAGTCATTTTTTAAAAAATCAAAGCAAGATACACAACAACGCACGTTTGAAAAGCTGGACCGCACTTTATTGTATCAGTATAAAATAGTGGAACCCACAAGAGGGGGGGGGAGGTCCCTGAGTCCGGACTCCCCCTAACCCTTAATTTTTTTCGATTGATTATAAACCCATGTATATAGTCAGTAGCGCGCACAGGAATTTTTCAAGGGGGTGGCGTTCCAATTCCAGGGTTCACCATTCTCGTATCATGCACCAATACGCCGCCAAACATATTCTTTTGATTGTGTCGACTTTCGGGTACAAAATACAGTTAAAAAATTAATTATTGAATAAATAATTAGCATTGTAAAATAAAAATTAATAACATTAAACAAAAAATAAACAAAATTAAAAATTATTTGTTATTAATAATTAATAAAAGTAATTATTAATAACAAATAATTAATTACATTTTACATACTATATACATAGGATTACAATCAATTGAAAAACAAAATCAAGGGCTTTGGGGGTTCGGACCCGGAGAGTTCCCCCCCTTGTGTGTGCCACTGTATATAGTAAGAAAATTTGTTTAAATATTGGTTATTAATAATTAATTTTATTGATTAAAGCTCATTATTTATTCAACAAATTAATTTTACTGTTTTTGGTTCCTGGCTATCGACAAAATCAAAAGAATATGTTGGGTGGCGTATTAGGGCATGATACGAGAATGGTAGACTTTTGACCTTGGACCTCCCCCCCCCCTTCCCTTAAAAAGTTCCTGTGTGCGCCACTGGTTTAGAATATTCGTGATCGAATACGTTATAACATGAAAATTTTAAAATTCCTAAAGAATGAGATCAGTAAGCTTCCCTGAATTAAAAAGTGTAATAAAGTAATATAGTGTGTAATAAGTAACAGAAAAATAACTACAAACTTTAATTAAGTTATTTTAATTTTAAGGTAAGAATACAATCAATTACAACATAAAATATAGTGGTAAAAGAAGTTTAAAACTCCATTTATGAAATTTTTGAAATAAAACACTTCAATAATATGTATCGAACACACAGAAATTTTCATTTGCAGTCTAATATATACATCTAATGATTCTCCAAGCGTGAACATTTTACAGAAATTAGCAGAGATTCAATGGAGAATTTAATTAAATCCGATCTTTGAATGCGAAACTCTTTTGGGACTAATATTTGATACTTTGCGAATCCAATGAGTACTTGAGGGGACTTTATCAACCTCAATCCAGCGTTCGATCTTATTTCAAGGCATTAATGAATCTTCTGGAACTTGATATATATTTCTAATTGTAAGCCTTTAATGAAGTGGCAGAATCGGGTAGAAATCACATCTTTCGATTCGAATTTCTTTGAATTATTTATTAATGTATTGTAATTGCTTTATATCATGTAAATCTTGTTTTTCCTCTAAACATAGTCATGTGTCAAGTAATTAGTAAAAATAAAAATATATGTTTATTAGTTTTCTCATATTGTAATGGACAGAGTTTCTATCAAAATCAGATGACATCAAATGCCATATCATTTGTTAATAATTAATAGTTCAAAGCAGAATAAAGACAAAAAAAATATTTAAATACAATCTATTGGATAAACTAAAATTCATACATGAATACCTTAAAGCCAATGCAGAAAAAATGTATATACATTTTAAATTCAATAATGCTTTCAAATTTTAAAAATGAAATTTAATGAAAACTTAAATTTCTTTTTTAACAAACTGTAACAAAATCTGATTCAAAGTATCTGACAGATTTTAAGGAAATTTCTACGATATATGTTTTGAATAGCATTAAAATACTAAATAGCAAGCACTTGTGTTATATATATATATATATGCATTAGTTTTTTTTATCCATAAAAAATCCATCGTTGAATTTTAAAATGAAATAACATATTTACTTCCAGTGTGTGAATTGTATACGATTTTTTGTTTATCCATAAGTAGTAGCATTTTTGTTCAGTTATTGTAAGGATAAATGTTTTTAAATATTTTCAACTAAACAATGTAATATTTTATAAATTAGAATTACTAAAGCAATGTAAATTGAATTGCCACTACAAGGGAAAAGTTAAATTTAAGATAAAGACTTTCGTGTAAACACGAAACACAATAAAAAATGAGTACTTTAAAAGCATAAAATATCAAGTTATTATTCTTTCTTGTGTGTGCTAAACTTCTAATTAAAAATCATATTACTTCAGATAAACATTTATCACGTGATTCAAGGAAATTCAACTTAGTTAAAAATAAACTACACTTTTCTTCCTCAATACTAGTGACTCATATTATTATTAAAATGTTTTATTTCTAAAAAGAGATGTATAAAAATAAAAATCTCTTCTATAGTGAAACTATTTCAGAATGCCAATATTACTTTCATTTAATATTTAAAAGTTTGGCTAAAATTTAAAATATTTCATCAGATAAAAAAAATTCCGAATTTTTAAAAAATCATCTAGTTATAACAAATATATATGGCTGTCACGTTTGCCAGACGACATTGCTAAGACCGAGAAACTTTCAATAAAAATATTTTTTTTGTGACAAATTTAAAACTTGGCATTAAAATATAACAGACGTATTATGTACAGAAAATGGTTAGAGGATGATATTGATTGTGTTTTAAGCAAAATGAGAAATATATTAAATCTACAGTATTCGATATGTCACTGAAATCAAAATATGATTTTCATATCATAGAACTTTTCAGTTTTGTAAAAGCTGACTAAAATGCTGTTATTTCGCATTTCGCAAACATAAATCTAATAAACTAAGATATATTTCACCGTTAAAGTGCAGAAAACAGTTAATCTTCAGATTAGCTAGGTAATCTGTACATTAACTAGGGTGATCTGTAAAGACGTGGAAAATTGTTTCATTTCTCAAATTACCTAGATAATCAGCAAATTAACTAAGGTGGTCCATAAAGGTGCGGAAAATTGTTTCATATCTCAAATTACCTAGATAATCTGCACAATGCCTAATAGATACTCGTTAAAGTGAATATAAGAACTTTGCTGGAGCAACGGCAACATTTCTGTGAGTTCAAAATGTTTTTTATTCATTATTTGATTATAAGATTTTTATTCATTTATTGATATCTAAAGAATCAAGTTGATACAATCGAACAATCAACGCATTAGTTGATTACCAATCAACTAAAAAGTTACTACACAATGAATCAAACGGTTTAAAATAATATTGCAATTAAGGAAATCGGCATAACGTTATTTATTTATTTTTCGTGGCCTAAAGAATCACGTTAATACAATCAAGCAAACAAATTAGTTGATAGAATCAATCATGATATATGTAGTCGAAATTAAATTTATTATAAATTAATTCAAGAAGTATTTTATCGAATACATTTACTGTCCCTGCAACTCTTTTTTGAAATTATTCTGGGATGATACAACTTTTCAACCACACACAAAATTCGTAAAAGAAAGGAAATGAGAGAAAAAAACTTTTGAACTTTAACGATATGGAAACCGCTAATGTGAAGATTACCTAGTTACACTGCGGGAGGAGAAAATCAATCTGCAGATTAGCTAGTTGCTAGGTAATCAGCACATTAACTGCTTTCGAGCTTTAACGGTAACATATACGCATACATATGTCTACGAATAAAATATAAGTAAACAATAAAATTCGATTAATTATCTAAAAAAAAATTTCAAAAAATATCTCATAAGAAATTGTCTAGCACAAAATTTTTCAGCATAAATTCACAACAAAAGAAGGAGGGAAGAATTCCTTACACTCAACAAGAAAAAGCATGCTCGACGACACCCCATCTCCGACCATGTTGGGGGTGGAGAAACACGTATAGTTAGCCCTGTCTCTGTCTCTCTCCAATCTGCGACCTGGCCAGGCTGTCATGTTGAACTGCAAAGTGCTGGTGACAGACCGGAAGCGGTTGTTGAGCACGTCTTCGGGGGTGATCTTGTTTCTCACAATAAACAGCTCGGAATTTGTGACTCGCTCCCGTCTTTTGTCCACAGGATCTCGCACAATGGCTCGCATTCCACTCGGCACTCAAAGCTGATGAAGGGGCATCGCGGGCTGCACCGCGAATGTCGGGGAGGTCTTGGAATGAAAGTTGGGGGTGCTGGAAGAAAATAGAAATCGTCTGATTAATAGAAGTCTAAGATATTTGAGATAGCGATAGAATTGTTATTCATAGATTTTGTTGTATCGTTTGACAGCTTCTGAATTGCTTTATATTTTGTTATTAATTTAGAGGTGGAAAAAAACTTGTGAGGGTGGAATAAAAATAATAAGTAAATAAAACTGCTACCCCCATTTATATATTTTACAACTTAAATTCATTATTTATTAAATTAAGATGGAGTTTTAACATAAACAAATAAGAAAAATAACGAAGTGATAAATTGGCCAATTAATTGGCAACCGAAATAATAGCCAATATGTGTTTGTGGATAAAAAAAAAACCTAAAATAAGCAATTTTGAATAGATATAGTAAAGTATTCAGCTAAATCAATTAATGGAATCTGGAGTAATTTAATAAATGTTTTAATTTGATTCTATTTATGATTTCAGAACTTGTGCATTTACAAATTAAAATAATTTCAAGTTATCTGATTTAGTTAAAAGATAAAAATTAAATGAGCAAGATAAGTTTCATTAATAAGAATATGGAATAATTTTTAATAGAAGCATTGAGTTATCAAACATTATATATCAGTATTTAAAAATAGAACCTACATTACAGTACTAAGAAAACATTTTTTTCTTCCTTCAAAATCTCTATTTTTTTTAATAAACATGTTTTTTCCTGCTATTCTATGAAGAAGGAAACAAAAAATAAGTAAAAAAGATAATATCGGAATTTAATGGTTGATTTTTTCCACTTACAAAAAAATATATGCAGATATTTTCATTTTCTGCTAACTATTTCATGTTTATCAGTAGAATTTTACATTATGTGACGAATCCTATATCTCCCTGAGTCAAAAATGTTACTTATAAAGAAAAGTTATTTACAAAATTTCAATACAACACTTTTCAATTATTGATGAAACTTTTTCCAGATAAGCTTCTTAAGCTTAGGAAGGAGAATTTATTATCTGAATTCTTCTTTTTTTTTTTTTTAACTGAAAAAGAAATTAAACGAAAGTATATCCCTAAATTCAGGGAAAGCGGGAAAAATTCTCGTTTTCTTATTTTATTTCATGTTTAGATTGAATGATCTCCTCTCGGCATGGGTGCACCGAAATACCGTTCCTAATTTATTGTCTTTAAGCCGTATTCAGAAATTCATTTACCAAAAGAATCAGTAGTATTCCCAGGAAAATACAACGTTAGCAATCCCCATGTTTCTCAAATACGATGAAAAGAAAGAAGAAAATAAAAGGAAAAAAAAGAAGAAGACATCGCAAATATTTTGCCATCTAATCCGGCATCTCGTTTAATTTGAAAATAAATGAATGTGTAATTTAAAAGTGAAATGAAGTTTTCTCAGCCCCAATCCCTTCTTTATCCCTCTTCAATGCTGGATACGCGGGGCGTATTTTTCTACAACATTGAGTTTACTTTTCTCAGCGGAATTTAAAATAAAAGAAAACACTCTGTATCACATTTTAAAACATTTATTGAATTTTTATTCAGTACGGATATAAATTTTTAAATAGTATTTTTTTTCTTTTTGTTTTACTATCGCAAATAAATGCAATTTGAACAGGGTGAATACTAAATGATATATACTGCAAATTCTTTAATTTGTTTAAGAACTTCCTTTTGAAAAAGTCAACTTTGTAAATCTTCTCGGATTAAACAATGACAAAAATGAAACAAATATAAAGTTGTTTTACCTTGGATTGTTTAATTTGCAGTGCAAACAGTCCTTTCCTGATAAGTTTAAAAAATCGTATAGGATATAAGTTAGTTTATTTACTTTAAAATATAAATTCAAATTTAAAAAATGGAATTCAAAATACGTCGATAATAAAGTGTTATAGAAAATCAAAACATTAAGATGAAGTATGCAGCATCTCAATACAATAGTAATAGTAACAAAACCTTTTAGATACAGTCGAATCTCGATAATTCGAAGTTGAAGGGACCAATGAAAAACTTCGTATTATCAAGAGAGTAGAAAAAACTCCCAAAATACACGAAGAAAAATTTTTTCTAACACATTTTCATTTGAAACAATGTAATAAAAAACAATTGTACATGTGTATTAAATTATTTTAAAGTATTTTTAAAAGTACATATTATACAGTATAAATATTGTACAGAAGTTAAAAGTCCTGTACTAAAAGAATGAATTTATTTATTAAAAACGTTCCTACACATCTCTTCTTCACAATAGCTGACCATTCTTTCTGAACGCATGTGTTGCAAGACCGCGCGTTAAACGAAGGATGTGGATGGCCGGTCTATTGTTCACTTGAAAAAGGAAAGCAACCAAAGTGTCTTTTTACTTGAGGAACCAGAAAAAAGGGCAGACAAATGATCTTAAAAAGGGCTATGTTACAGAGGAAACACGCAGAGACAATGCAACACAAAACATGCAAGTTCCAACCTATTTGCTACAGGACTCTACATGAAAGTGAATGTTCAAATTGTCTTATAAGATAAATTCGAATTATCGCGTGTTGTAGTCTGGCCAGCCACAAATTTTATTTTGAAATATTGAGAGCACCAAAACGTATTGTTTTAGGTCAAAATATCAAGAGATTTTATAGGGACTGAGCATATACTTCGAATTAGCGAGAGGTTCGTATTATCGAAAGTTTGAATTAGCAAGAGTCGACTGTATTTAGATAGTCTATACCAATATTTCAAAGTGAAACTTCAAGAACTCATACTTTTATTTTAAACATTTATCATTATTAAATTAATGTTTTTTTTTATTTGAAGTTAATAACGTTTGGAAATTTTTCTTCGTATGCTTATTCTACCATATCAAGCATTCATTGGCGCATAAGAGCATATATACGGTGAAGACAGCTAAATGCAAAACAAATTGAATATATAAGTAGCCATATTTCCCAGGAAATAAATCTAATATTTGTTTAATGCATTTTAACTTCAGTGAATATCTTTATTATGACATATGACGAATGCATTGAAATAAAAAGTAGTAGTATATCGTTGAATTAAAAAAATAACATTACAAGCATCAATGCTAATAATAAAAAATAACATTAATTAGAATTCAGAAATAATAATGCAATGCCAATGAATTAATAGGACATAGAGACGAAGAAAATACTCCATGCAGTTAGGAGATGAAAAGATGCAAAGAATTTTTAGAGTGAGTGTGAGTGAGTGAGTGAATATTAACGTCCCACTGTTCAGCTACACGAGAGCTTTTTGGGGACGGTCCGCGTAATGGTAACCATGGTCAAGTGACGCGGACGACATCTGAGTTGGCACCCCCTCTCCTAACTACCACACCACACCAATGAGAGGACGTTTGAGCTTTCGACAGATTTTACGTGCATCGCTCCCTTACACGTTTGGTATTCAGTGGTACTGGGATCGAACTCATGACATACTAGCCACGATCCGATGCCTAGACCACTTGGCTACCGCGGCCACAAGAATTTTTAAAAACAGTGATCTATAAAATGGGACACGCGGATCCGGAGGGGGAAAGAGGGGTCGGCTAAGTGAAATTCAAGGGCAGCACACACAAAAAATATAGGCTCTCAATTACTTGCTAGTGCTTAGTTATGTATAACGTGAGTTTGAAGTTATCTCATTGATCAAGTTTGGTTTTACTAGCATTTGGTGAGTTCAACATTATAAATGCACTGGCTTTAAAGCGCATGTGCACGAAGACATGAGAATGTAAATCTTTGTACGGAAGATATCTCTGAACATTCAGCAAGGAACCATTGTTCACATTAAATTTTAATTGTAAAATATTTAAATGTAGAGTAGAACGTCGTTTATCCGAACATTTATTATCCGGAGCGTCAAATATCCGGACCAAAGTCCGGATACATTTTCGAATAATGCAATGAATGCGCAACATTTGTTTCCTGTGGGGCCAAAAGTGACGGGAAAACCCAAGGTGAGGAAATTTGGTTAATTTCAGTTGTGTGATTTGGTAAACAACTGAACTGAATATTAGGTCAGTTTGTTTCCAAGTGAGGGAGTATATACATGCTCTTTTGTAGAGTTTTGTTAATGTAGAAACCTGGATGGCATGCGAGGCAGAAGACTGTCGACTTTAAATGTTAAATAATGACGAGATAGTGACTTTCGTGCAAGAAGATCCGTCCCAGTCGACTATGAACGGATGAGGCGAGGACTACAACAACGAAAGTAGCAAGGGTCCATCAAATACTGACGCGTTTGCTGGGTAAAAAGACAGCTATGGAGTGGTACGAACAACAATCAGAGTGATGTCCTACTGCTGCTGAAGAGAATCAGGGACCTTGCAGTGAAAAAATAAGTGATTAGTTTCCACAAACAAGGTACAATTGCGACATTTTGCACCTATTTTACTTTTTCTTCAAGCACGTTTCCCGCTAGTGATGATTTTTAATATTTGTATAGTGTCCGGTATCATATACTGCATGGATCACATTCGGTTTTCGGTTATCCAAACCATCGCACATCCGAACGGTGTCCGGTCCCAAGTGATTCGGATAAACGACGTTCTACTGTATATATATTTAATCAAAATAAATAAATGGAGTTTTAATTATTTATCACCACACATGGATGACCATTATTTTAGGTATAGAATTACTCAAAAATTAAAAGCATGTTGGAGATCTCCGTTCTAATAGATAATAACAAAAAGTATATTTTCATAAATGTAAATTTTATCCATGTATAAAGGAAGAAAG